>SNQJ01S0010518.1:34097-95515 GCA_010110895.2 Picea sitchensis
AATAATTGTTCCACAAGAACCTTCTCATAGTCATCCTTTGATTGAGGTTGCTCATTATTGGCAACTGTCTTTCTCGACAGTTCCAATCTTATTTCTTTCTACACATGACATACACCATAAGCACATTAGTGGTCATGTAAATTAAAATGAAATTACCATAGCATTAAATTAATAAAATATTTTCAGACATGTCTTGAAATATATGTATGTACTTCATCACACTGTCCTTAATGTTTTCATGAGTGCAACACAACAGTTCTCAATCATTTTCACAACATTATGACCATCATTACTATGGTGTCAAACATTTTTGTTCATCAATGTACTAGCTTTCTCTTCCCATAGAAAACATAATGTACAACAAGGAAAGGATTGAGGGCTCTCCCCTTCTTCGAATTCTTTCTACATCGCCTGGGGATTTTTCATTCCAGTCGAGTTATCTCTAAGGTCTCCCTACATTTCCTTAATCATATCTTCAACCAAGCCTTATCAGTTAAACGTACTCATTTATTCTTTTAATCATACTTAGGGGATTTACTTGCCTCTTACCAACTATACTAGTTTCCGCAACTTCTCTTTTTTCTGAGTAGCCTTGGTTAGGCCTCACCCTAACCCTTTTTCTGGGGATACTGCAACATGATTTAATAACAACTCTTTGCTCATAATGAATTATGAACAAGTGCATCCTATACACTTCCATTCGGTTATCAGAATGGTCAATATTCGGTTGTTAGTCTTCTATTAATTACATGATTCTTTCAAAATGTAATCCATGATTCTTATATATATATAGATAGGCCTTGCAGGCCATTCTTCAACCTTCAACAATTATTAGGGTTGTGACTTTGTCCTTCTAACAAATTCCTTACACAATTCCTCCATCAGGAACTCCTTCAGCATGCAACTTCCTTGTTGCATATCCATCACTATCTGTGATGGCCTCAAGCTCGAATTAGCTTCAGCTTGTTAATTCTTTAAGGGACATAGACATACCTTTTTGGTATGTATTCCAGATTATGCATCAACACATGTTCTAGGTTTTCACTAACCTACATCCACGATGTACTTAGCTATACTCATAATCGTAAGCCTCTATGCAATTTTCATAGGTATATTTTATAGCCCACATGCATCTTTACTGTTAAGATCAGTCAATTCAGATTCATTCACAATCCTTCTCATGTGATGCTCAAAGGCGTAATCATTTGTCTCTTATTATGACAAGAGAGAATCTTTGCTCATTTACCCTTTCATCTAATTATATTGGTACTTCCTGAGGAAATGGAATACATTCCCCTCAGGCTATTATTTGGAACAAAACTTTCATGACTCCCCAGAATGGAGTCAGCTATGCCTCCATAGTATTCATTTAATCTGGACAAGATAAATACTTGATTTATAATTCGCTCATTGGGGAAATCATATTGGGCCTCTAGTATACTTCTACCCTTACATCATACATGTGCATTACTTGCACGTTTAATATCATTCATACCTTACCGGTATTAATATCAGGCTTCCTATTATGAAGCTTCACACTGCATTCGACTCATGTGTATTCATCATACTAGCTCACTCCTTCTCCTCACGTGACCACCGACGGTGACCACAATCTAAACAAAAGGCACTTCGCGTTTCACGATTTCGGGATTCATGTTGCAAGGAAATCTGGTTCCTCGATCCCCGAAATCTGAAAACCTGAATGACCAAAGATAAGGTTTTCTCGGCTCTTTTATTCACATGAACCTTCGCTCGAAACCTAGGGTCAACTCTTAGACACGCGTTGGGATCTCGTGTTTCAACAAATTCTGCGGACAACACTCCACTATTTCTCAAACTTCTGATCCATGCGAGTTCGACAACCTGGATTCCACGGTACAGATCTCTCTACCAATCAACAGTCCTGATCAAATCCTGGATTTCCACCTTTCGGGATGCTGGCGGAATCCTTACCCCTTAACTCCCGATTTCGAATCCCCAAAAAGTGCATGTGTCATATCAACAATCCATCGTCTGTCTCGATCCAATGGCTCAGGTTGGATGTCAGGATTTTGTGACATGTGAGTCCTCAAAAATCTACTCGTTGACTTCTAAACCTCTGACTCCTGAAGATACAATTACACCGGATCTACGGTTCAGGTCATCCGCTAACCAATGGCCTTGATTGAATCGGTGATTTACCTGATGCGACTTTGGAAAGTATATACTTCTATTTTCCCAATAGACGAAACCTTGAAGCTCTAGATCAACGGCTCTCGTTGATTCCAATATAACGGATACTATTCATCCTGAGCTTTCAAACTTTAACACAAGCTTGTTTCTATATGCACTCCTTGTGCTCTATATGCACACTCGACATACAAAATTTCCCTCTATCTCTTCTGAGCTTTTAAGTTACTTACAAGACTAATCTCATAGTCATAACTCATACGGATGTTACCCTCTCTTTATGGGAACAACCAACAAGGGTCACTCTTGGGAATTAGCAACAGTCCCAAAGGACTCCTCTTAATCTTGTTTAAACAGATTATCCTTGTTGTCGATCCTAACCATTATAGGTCAGGTAATCTGACCCTACATATTTTCATCAGTCCTCTCAACCATGAGGAGTTATATTCTCAGGGTTTAGTCTTTTAATAATGCAGTAATTTATAACTTTCTAAGGACCCTACTAGCCCTTACCAGATTTCCCAAATCATGAAGGAGTTCTTCATTTGGATATTAATTCTTACCTAACTAGTCATCTCAATTGCAAGAGACTCTACCTGCTTTAGTAGGTAGCCATCGTCACACTATAACATAACAACAAAGTTCTTGTCCCTTGTTTGGCTCGTGCAAATTCATAACACAATTTATTCCACCTCTGTTATTCACACTCAGGTCTTATCAGTAATATTGATCAGTGCATCCCTACTCCTATAAGAGTAGTTATCATTTTGACAAAGGAACAATATAATTCCTTTGCTGAAATTCTGTAGAAATTCCCAAATTACAGTTTCATTCTGCAGTCCTTCTCCTTAAAGAGAAAATGCAGATAACAATATCTCCTTACACGACTCGTACATGAGCCCAAGCAAGCCAAGTGTTGTAACCATGCTCTGATACCAATTTTTCACATACCCACTACGGCATAATAAAATTTTTCACTTCTTCTCGAGGGACAGAATCCCCAAAGTCCTATGGGGGCGTAGCATAGGCTAGCTCTTCCCTTGTCCACCTTCATGTGATCATTGGTTACGACCACAAGCCAAACAAACTAGGCACCTTTTCACATTTCGTGACTTAGCGATATAGGCACATCAAGTCTTTCAACTCTACAAACCCTGAAACCCAAAATCTCACCTTCGAGGAGATCGACGTCTGCGAGTCTCCCCCTGCTCTGACGGTCTTGGCCATATCAGGATTTCAGTAACTAGGAGTTTGTAAAGCAAGAGAGTCGAGTCTTTTGAGTCTTCAAACACCGAAACCTGAAATGGGCTAAGGTACTCAGCTCCACCCTTGTCTCGGTGTGATGTGACCTCCGGCTAGGACGCAAGTCTCAATGCCTATCTCTTTCGGGTTTCACGACTTTGCAATTTCCGTTGCAAGTGTTCCTTACCTTTTGGAATGCTGAACCCCGAAACGCGATATAGGTCAATAGGGTGTTGACTCCTTCCCTGTGACGAGAACACACCACCTATCACCTCCACGTGACCCTTGTTCTGGGATGTACCACTTGTCATCCACGTGGCTCCTACATCTGGGATGTGCCACCTGTCCGCCCGAGCCGTCGACTTTCGGGACTCAAGAGAATAGAAAATTTTCGTCCCCTTCTCTCTACAAACCTCGAATTCTGATACACGGGTTCTTGTACGAGATCCAACGATCCCCGGTGGTTTGGATCCAATGGTCCAGATTCTTTTGGAGTTTTTCCTGAACTCAGGCCGCTCACAACGCGTCTCCTCTGATGGATGGTCCAGACCCTTTTGGGACTCCTCCTTTCTACCACAGAGTGCGTCAGGGTTTCGGGCACCAAGATTTCATGACTTGCGAAAACGAGGGATCTTTCCCTTAGGTTTCTCGGGTGCTGAAACGCCAAAACCTATTCACTTTATACTGATTCGAGGTTTCGCATACCGGGATTTCACGACTGGCGAAGACAAGGGGTCTTGCCCTTGGGTTTCTTGGATGTCGAAACACCGACCGACAGCCACGTGTCCTCTACAAATGGATGGTCTAGGTAACTCCCCTAGATCTTTGGATCTACAGTCCTGATTCCTTCGCTATTTACGAAGGCCAAAAAGGGGTCGAGGCATTAACGCCTACGTTCCTTCCTCCAATCTAGCGGTCGTGATAGACCTCAGATCCTCCGAAAGGATCTCGTCCGTTCATCTAGCAAATGAAAAGGGTACTCTCTTTCAGTAATTGAAACTCGCTATCCTTCCTGAACTTCATCAACCATGAAGGACTTGAGAGCATTGCGCTCTTTCTCCTGGACTTGACTCTTAGAAGAGTCTTCAACACAAATATTGCGCTCCTTCATCAAGGGGTTCTGGGGTTCTATTTGATCACAGAGAGCCTGTGCATAATCAACACTACCTCTCATGAACTTAACGAACTTCTTCCTCCAAGGGAATCAGGACGACTAGGCGAGTAAACCATCATACATGCAACTACTCCTAAGATCGACGAGCTCACAGCTCGTGGCTCTAGCTTAATACACTACAGAACTCCAGAATTTATGGGAATAAGTCATGTCCAAACCCTATAATTCCTTTCTTGCCTAATTATACGACTCAACAGAAAATAGAAGGGATACAGTATATCCATTAAGCATTCATTCACATTCCTAAAAGAAAGCACAGCATACCAATTCATACACCATTACAACTAAATTACACAGGGTCAGAATTCACTTATCTATTACAGGTTGTTGCCAACCAACTGACTGTGGGTGTTCATCCTTCCACCCGACCATAGGCTCAGAGGCATTCAATACTAGCACTCTGGCCAGCCCCATGCCAAGCCATGATATCACCAGGGAACTCTCACTCTTCTCTATGGTTCTCTCTCTATTTTCAATTTTTGTTCAGGTCCTATTTTCTGCAACTCGAAGCTTTCTCGCTCGCTTGTGGCCTCAGAAAGGTTTCTCAGATGCCCTTCGGCATCAAGCTCGCGACCTTCTGTTCGTGATTCGCTGGAGAGATTCACACCTCTCCCTTGCAAGCTCCCATTCTCATCTAGTGTCTGGTGTCTGGTGTCCCTCCTCTCTTGCTACCTCCATGTGTATAATTGTCACCTTCCTTCTGTCAGAAGGAATCTCGGGTATGCCTAGTCTGTCAGACCTTGCGGTACTTTAGGATGACTTCCTGCCACTAGACCATGTTCCCATTCATGGGGGTGGTTGGTAGTTCAACCACCGGTCCTTGACTCATTCACTGATTTCTCTCCCCTAGTGATATCATGGCCAGTACTTTCAAGGCTTCACCCCCACAGTCAGTTATTGGCAACTCAAACAATAATACATTTACATTGTCCTCATGCATTAGCATGGTAATTCCTATTTTATGATTAATTACANCATGGCCAGTACTTTCAAGGCTTCACCCCCACAGTCAGTTATTGGCAACTCAAACAATAATACATTTACATTGTCCTCATGCATTAGCATGGTAATTCCTATTTTATGATTAATTACAAATTGGGGGAAACAGGGTGTTACATCGAGGGTGCCATATAATTAGTCTTGCACACAGCCAAATGGATTTTCTTCTTTCTCAATCACCCATTGCTCACGCTCTCAAGTGTTCGGTTGCTCAAAAATCGCTAAGTGTCTAACTTTCCCATTCTTTTCCATTTTTATAAACCCGGTCATTAATGTTCTGTCTTGATTTTCACTTTTTCCAGTTATTTGCATGGTGTCTAATTTTCCCATGCACAGTCTTCAAAATTATGTCGCACCAATTGTTGTTTGCTACGCGTTGTCATTCCTCAATTATCTGTCTCTCCCTTATTCCTCCTAATTACTTATTTTTGTCTTTTTCTTTATTTTTTGTTTTTATCTTCCTTTTTCTTCTTTTAGCTCCTACTATTTACAATATGTACAAGTCTACTTGTTGCGCTGCAACTATTGAGAGTTAGTAGGTCGAATATCCCTATATAGTTGCATTCATCTGCCATTCACCATTCCTTCCACTTCCTTTCCTGTTAAGTATTGTAGTTGTATAACACCTCCATCTATGACAGACTTTATCTCATATGGCCCTACCCAATGCATTCTGAGCTTCCCTAGGTGCTGCAAATACTTATTGTCATAGAAGATAACCATATATCCTTCCTTAAACTTATTATTCTTGACATGTCTATCATGCCATGATTTATCCTTTACTTTCTATACTTCTTGATGGAAAACTTCCATGATTCTATCCTCTTCTAGTTCCATTATTTGAGCCAATCTTTGTTGCGTTGCACCATTTGTTGTCATATCAATAATTGTTGCAATGCGTAGACTTGGCATTAAATATTCTAAGGGAACTTCTACCTCCTATCCATACAATAATCTAAAGGGTGTTTTTCCTATTAATTTCTTGTGGGTAGGTTGATAATACCAAAGTATTGTTGGTACCTTCAAATCCAAATCATCTCTATTTACATTACAATTTTTGTCAAGGCATTCTCGAAAATTTTGTTGAAGGCTTCCACTGTTCCATTTGCTTGAGGGTGGTAAGGAGTATTCTTCTGGTTGTATATATTAAAGTCTTCAAGCATTTACTCAATTGTACTATTGATTAAGTGAGTCCCCCGATCACTCATCAATATTCTTAGACATCCAAATCTTGTCACTACATTCTCAAACAAAAAGTGTGTTTCAGTCTCTACGCTGCAATCATTTATAGGTGTTTCCTCTGCCCATTTGGTCAAGTATTTTTTTGTTGTAATAATATATATGGATCCTGATGTTCTTGATGTTAGATTAATTGGAACTACAAAATATATTGCCCATTTATCGAACACTTGTAAAGAAACCTGTGGTCTCAGTGGCATCTCATCACTCCTGGATGGCTTCCCAACTCTTTAAAAACATCACACTTATGAAAGTATTCTTTTGAATCCTTATGAACCATTGACCACCATAATCCTACGTGCAATACCTTCTGCTCGGTATATTTTCTTGCATAGTTCCCTCCTGCAATATCTTCATGCACTTCTGCCAAAATAATGGGTCTTTCATTCTCCATCACACATCTCCTCAAGATGTTGTATTCTCCAAGTTTGTATAAGTGACCTGCAATCAACTGATAATCTGCAACTATGACCACCAAATTTTTCTTCTGTGTAGTAGTCAATTCTCTTGGTGAAAAACATGTACTAAATAACTCAATGATGTCAAAAAAATATTCATCTGCAATTTGTAATAAAAACAATTGTGCATCTGGAAAGTTGTCTTCCAAGTTACTGGTCTCTTCGCCACTTGTTATCCTAGACAAGTGATCTGATCCTACATTCAATCTTCCAGGCTTCACCACAACTTCAAAATAAAATTCCTGAAATAATAATAGCCATCTGCATATCCTTCCGCCCAACACTAGATTATTGACTAAGTATCTTAGAGATGAATGATCTGTAAACATATTAAAGTGTTGTCCCAACAAGTAATGTTTATATTTTTGCAAAGCATACACTACAGCTAGACCTTCTCTTTCTGTAGTATTGTAGTTCTACTATGAAGTTGACAATTTTGTGCTTGCAAAAGAAATAGGGGGATCTATATCACCTTCTCCTGGGTGGCTTAATATTGATCCTAATGAAATTACAGATGCATATACATGCACATGAAATTATTTTACCCAATTTAGAAATACCAGAATTGGTGACGAAACCATATTCTCCTTCAAAATATCTAGACTCTTCTGGCATTCATCATTCTACTGGTACTTAGTATCCCTCTTCAACAACTTATCCATTGGCATAGTGATCTGTGCATATCCCCTTATGAATTTTCTGTAATACCATGTATGGCCCAATATACCTTTCAACTGGCACATTGACTTTGGTGGTGGTAAGTTAACTATAACAACAATTTTAGCAAGATTAACCAGCATACCTGTTTACACACCACTTGGCCTAAAACAATCCCAAAAGGTTTGTTGAAAATACATTTCTTAATGCTTAATGAGATATGACATTGTTTATGGCCCTCAACCAAGTTTTGTGGAAATGTTGGTCGTGTTTGACCATTTTTGGGACTTCGACAGGCTGGTCGAAGACATAGTGCCTAGGCGAAGTGAAGATCGTGCGATCTCGCCCTTTTTGAGGGATTTTTTGGTTTTAGGGTTTATGTAACGAGTATGGGATGTCAGCCCATGAGTTTACCCATTCTTAGGACCTTTTTGTCATGTATAAATAAGTATCTAGGCGATGTAAGAAGTAGTTCGGAGTAGTTCAATTTCTAGTTGGCTTTGCGCAAGAACCTGTGAAGGTTGCCAAGTGTGAACAGTTGTGAATTCTTCTGTATGTTGAGACTTGTAGAGTTAAGTGCAAGTTATTGTAAGAAGGATTTGTTCCTTGACCTAACTTGGGGAGGGAGGATTTGGCAAGGTGTGTGTAGATCTCCTGCCCTATGTGGGTTTGGCTTTGTGGCTTGGTGCAGACGGACCGTGTAAGGCTTTGTTCTTTGACCTAACTCGGGGAAGGAGGATCTGGTGAGGTGCATGCAGATCTCTTGTCCTATGCGGAGTTGGCTCTATGGCTTGGTTCATGTAAGAATATTGAAAGAGAATAATAAAGAAGAAGAAGAGTTGGTGGACGTAGCCCCACACTGGGGTGAACCATGTATATCCTGTGTCGATGTGCTTTGTGCGATGTGGTTTATGTTGTTTCTGTATTTATTTGCTTAGTGTATTGTTCTGATGATTGATATATATATCCATTGATGCTTAGTGATTTATGATATGACTGAATTCTAGATCTACTATGATGCTTTGTGATAAATGGTTAGGTGTGCTTGATCTTGGTTGATTACTGCGTCGATCTGTAATAGGGGTTTAACCTGCGATGTGAATAAGGGTTAAAGACTAATGAATGTTAATTGCTAAGTGCTCTATTAAGTATTGTGATCACATATCTGTGTCCCAGCTAGGTTGTAGACACTTGAGTCCTACAAACCCCCCTTCCTCTACCTTGGGTGAGACTTCAACTGCTTCACAGGTGTTGTCGAAAGGGCCGGTAGTTAGGGTTTTGTTGGTACGTTGTTGAAGCGTTGAACCCTAGGTCTGCCCCTGTGCCAACAAACAGTTCTGTTTCCAGGATCTAAAACTGTGATTGTTGGGAACTGAAGAAAAAAGAAAGCTATGTGCGTAGATCTGTTGTTGTAGTGCTCAGTAATATACTTGACTTGTGAAGCTTTGTGGTAAGAAACAGAGGTCGTATATGAAGAAAAGAGGTAAGATCTTAAAGCTTTTTTCTTTGGTAAAGGTAAGATAAGTGGAAATTTTTGTTTCGAAAGTATGAATTTTGGTATGTTTGATAGATTTTGTCCTAGTCTGAAAACTAGGGCCCAACTAGAAGAAAGAAGCTCTGATTTGAATAAATTTGATAGAGTTAGTAAAAGATATGTTATTCCTATGCATAGAAAAAAACTTGGACTAACAAGTGGATGCAGGATCCTAGAAAGAATTTTTGCAGATTGCAGGTCCATCACTGTGATCCTAGTACGTAGTACAAGAAAGGTTGGGGATCATTTAAGTGAAAGAGAGGACTAACACTTTGTTATAGTTGTAGAAGACCGGGACATATTGCTAAGGAATGCCCTGGTAGAGGTCTTATTTGTCTTTGTTGTAAATTTGTTGGTCATGATGTTTTGGATTTCCCTAGAATGATTACTAAAGTTGAAAATATGAACCCAAGACAAGAAAACCATGAAGAAGGTCAAGAAACCAAGGATATGATAGAGAACTAGAAAGAATCAGAGACTATGTTATTACAGATGAAATAAACATTGAATGATCACAGAGACATCAGTTTACCAGAGATCTTAAAAGAGAAGGAGTGCATAGAAACAAGAATAGGAGACTTCGACATAGACTGTGTATTGGATGAAGAAACACAGGTGAATATCATGCCATAAAGCACTTGGGAAATTTTGGGAAATCCTACTATGGTTCCTTCATTGGGAGGGATAGGATTTTTTAAAGGAAAGATGATAACCCTATGTGGAAGATTTAATCATGTACCTATGATCGCTCATGGAACATCAACTGAAGAAGAATTTGAGGTCATTAAGTTTGTTGAAAATAACACTCCTTTTGCACTTATGTTAGGAAAACCCTCAATTGAGAAAGATCATATCCAAAGGAAAGAGGAAGAGGAAGCCACAAAACAAAAAAAGAAATAATTAAGGGACTTCATAACCAGAAAAATAGCGAGACTAATACAAGAACAGGAGGACAAGTCGAAGCAGTAGAAGGATGTCAAGGTTGAAAGAATGCAAGAAGGCTTACAGAACATGTCCTTGCAGGAGAAAAGAGAACCTACCCCGGAAGAAGTAAGAGAAGAGGTACTACACTCGAACCCTTTGAAAGACCCTCAACAGTGCTAAGTCCCTGTACTAGAAGAAAATAAGAATAAGAATGGAAAGAGGAACCCAAAGAATCAGATCAAAGGAAAGAAGGCCAAAAAGCTCAGTAAGAAGAAGGCAAAGTTAGAAAAATTGTAGGAAGTTCCACAGAGGACTTCGTAGAAAGAAGGCTTACAGAACTTGAACCTCGTTAGAATAGAAGAACAATCCAGAATGGCACTTCGCCATGGCGAAGCAATATGACTGTTAGAATGACACTCTAGAATGGTTAGAAACGTAGTTATTGTTGGAAATATCACCATTGGACCGTTGGAACCATGACATAATAGATGGAATCGTATTGATTGAGGCTTTTCGATCCGTTGGAGGAACCCGTTACGACATTGTTTATTTAATCCGTTGAATGCCTCACTGGGGACACTTTTGAAAATTGTAATTATCTGAGCTAACAGAGAACTGATTTCTATCGCGTTGTTCTTTTGAGACCTCGCCACCTTCTTTTCTTACCTTGAGTGTTAATTCACCTACCCGAGTTATTTTTTTACAAGCATGCATGTCGGGCGACCTTAGCATAGTAGATAAATTGGTAGAAGAAATATTGATCGACCTTATGGCTGAGAAGGTCATGTCCGCAGGAGTCCAGGCCTCATCGATGGTCAGATTTCAAGCCTCCCCCTCGACTGCAGATCGATCTAGCCAAATAGTGACCGAGAAAAGAAGCAAACACCGTGACGACCTGGAGAACACGAAGTTGATTCTGTCGGTCTTGCCTGACTACATGCCACCTCTGGCTGGCGCGGTTAGTCGTGATAAAGTCCCACACAACTTCGAGTACATGATCATCATTGCGTACCACTCGAAAGGGATACATGCAGTTGGACCACAACTAGGACTGATCCCTGGTCTTAAGATCAATGATTTCAACCTTGGAGACAAAAATAATTATGCGATGCTCACACTGCATTGCTACCTGAGCAAGACAACTGGGAAGAAGTCGAAGATAGTCCCCTAGCCATGGATTAAGGAGATTCCTAGGTCCACCATATTAAACATCATGAAGATCCCCCACTTCGGCAGACATCAGGAGGTTAACACATGTGTTAAAATCCTCCTGTCGTGCTAGCATGGTGGGTATCTATGGTTGGACATGCGCATCACTTTGGATCCAACATTGATCCACCTGATCACCAAACTAATCATGCAAGGAACAAACCCTCATAAATTCTACTCAAGAAAGATATCAAATCGCTCCTTGGCGCAACGAATAAAGGAGACCTATGGTGATGTGGAGAAGGGGAAGTGAGGCTAAAAGGTAGCCTCCATCCAATATGGCGTAGTATGCCTAGCTTGTCAACTGATCACTAGCAATATCATCAAGAAGAACATGCCAACTCAAGTTACAGGGTTCATCGTCGACCTCGCAGGGAAGTGCGTCGAGGGCATGCAGATGAATTGGGTGAGCTACCTCATCAATGAGTTGGAGAAGGACTATCGTGAAGCGCATGACCAAGGATATGAATTCCAATTCAGTTGGTTATTAATTCTCATAGCATTTGTCTCTTGGAAGATGCCGGAGGGAGAGACATTCCAGGAAGTCGATCCATCATAACCATTGGTCACGAGGTTCACCACCTTGTGGTATACAAGTGACATGGTGAAGTAGTGGAAATAAATTGCAATGTTCCACACCTACTAACTAAAGCTGAAGAGGGCCATTGAATCCTTCCCTCGAATGACACCGAATACACTCCATCAATTCAGGCCACTAGCGAAGTTCCGCGCAGACCGACACTTCGTTTACATCACTACGTGCGGGGATGAAAGTAAGGAGGAGTTGCAATATTACTACAAGTTGACTAAGGAATACATGGAAGAAATCACTAAGGAATGGACAAAAGAATTCCTTGTCCTAGTAGAGAATGAAGAACTGTCTGACCACAATATCATCGAAAGCCCATTAGTCACCTGGGTCGAACATGAGAGACAAAGCAGCACCAAGAAGAAGAATAAGAAGGATGAAGTCCAAGACATAGAAAGTGATGAGAAGGACAACGCTTTAGAGGAAACTGTGCCTGAATCACCTGCAGGAGGAGGAGGTGATGAAGTAAACAAAGAAGAGGAATGGGAAGAAGAAAAACAAGACAAAGGTGAAGTGACACCACTGAAGGATCCCATTACAGAGGAAGAGACATAAAAAAAAAACAAGGTTTCTCCAAAGAAACCCTCAACATGGAATAAGTCATGAGCCAATAAGCCTTAGTCATAGAATGTGCTCACAATGGATGATGTTGATCTCATCATCACAGCCATCGAAGATGCTTCAAAGGATCTCTTACAGCGACATGCAACAAATCAGGAGACAATGTATGAAAAAATGGAGGCAGAGCTAAAGGGTGTACAACAATCTCTCTACTCGAGCCGTGCAATGTCTACTGCACCATCATCATCAGAAGGTGTAGAATTGGGGGATGAGCCCACCCAATTGTGAAGGATAGAAGATGTGACAGAGGCTCTCCTTTGTCGTGTCTAGGAAGAAAAATAATAGGCCACAGAGGCCTTGAAGCAAGAAAAGGATGAATCCCTAGAGAAACTTTGGGTTGCGTAGCAAGAAAAATATGACATGAGAGTGAAGTTTGAGGAGGACAGAGAGAGGATCCAGAGATAAAAAGACCAGCTGCTCCTGGAGCAAATTGCGGTCAAGGAGGTAGTGGGTAGAGCACTTCGCTCTGTGTTGGGTTCAGCCCATATGGAAGAAGAGACAGCTGAGAGCCAAGTAGGGAAGCTCATTGAAGCCATTCAATAGCTTCAAGAAAGAGTAGCTGAGTTAGAACTGGAAGCAGTGTTGAGAACTCTACAAGAAGTGCAGGATCAGAGGGAAGAAACTACTAGGAGTGAAATCGAAAGAATCAAGGTGTTGGCTTTAGAGTGAAAGAAACTAAGTAACCAAAGTTCGCAAACCTATGAGCACCTTACAGAAGACCCATAAATGATGACATTAGAGGCATAGCTCTAGGAGGTGAAGCAATAGGTGTCTACAGTGTAAGCACAATTGAAGCTGCTTATAGCAGTGGAGAAAATGAAGAGGGAACAAGAGCAATGCACAGTTTAGCAGTAGGTCACTTCCATCTAGAGCAGAGTGATGGAGGTGACACAGTGACTCCAACCGATGCAGGATGAAACCTACACCCTTTTTGAAGAGATCGAGGGACAAGGATCACAGCTGGAACAGGTGGTCGCAATAGTGGAACAATGTTTGGAATTGTCTATCACCGAGAAAGTCATTCAGGAATTCACCGAGAGGGAGGCTCTGGCGAAGAAGCAAGTCGAGGAAGCTCAAGATAAGATAGATGCCTTCGAAGCAATGTTTCCCAAATCAAAGTGACTCGGGACAAGTCACAGGTGAGTGTTGGCCCTCGACTAAGTTTTGTGGAAACGTTGGTCGTGTTTGACCATTTTTGGGACTTCAACAGGTTGGTCAAAGATGGAGCGCCCAGGCGAAGCGGAGATCGCGACATCTCACCCTTTTTGTGGTTTTTTTGGGTTTTAGGGTTTATGTAGAGCGTATGGGATGACATCCCATTGGTTCACCCATGCTTAGGCCCTTTTTGTAATGTATAAATAAGTATCTAGGCCATGTAAGAAGTAGTTCAGAGTAGTTCAAGTTCTAGTTGGCTTTGTGCAAGAACATGTGAAGGTTGCTAAGTGAGAACAATTGTGAATGCTTATGTATGTTGAGAATTGTAGAGTTAAGTGAAAGTGATGGTAAGAAGGCTCTGTGCCTTGACCTAACTAGGGGAAGGAGGATTTGGTGAGGTGCGTGCCGATCTCCTGTCCTATGCAGGGTTGTCTTTGTGGCTTGGTGCAGATGGACTATGTAAGGATTTATGCTTTGACCTAACTCAGGGAAGGAGGATCTGTCGAGGTGTGCGCAGATCTCTTGTCCTATGTAGAGTTGGCTCTATGGTTTAGTGCATGTAAGAATATTGGAAGAGACTAATAAATAAGAAGAAGAGTTGGTGGACGTAGCCCCACACTGGGGTGAACCACGTATATCCTGTGTCGATGTGATTTGTGCGATGTGGTTTATGTTGTTTATGTATTTATTTTCTTAGTGCATTGTTTTGATGATTGATATATAGATCCATTGATGCTTAGTGCTTTATGATATGAATGAATTCTAGAACTACTCTGATGCGATGTGCTAAATGGTTAGGTGTGCTTGATCTTGGTTGATTACTATGGCGATCTGTAATAGGGGTTTAACTTGTGATGTGAATAAGGGTTAATGACTAATGAATGTTAATTGCTAAGTGTTATTTTAAGTATTGTGATCATAGATCTGTGTCCCAGCTAGGTTGTAGACACTTGATTCCTACAACTCCCCCTGCCTCTACCTCGAGTGAGACTTCATCTGCTTCAGAGGTGTTTCCAAAAAGTTCGGTAGGTAGGGTTTTGTTGGTGCGTTGTTGAAGTGTTGAACCCTGGGTCTGCCCCTGTGCTCCAACAAAACCCTAACTACCGGCCCTTTCAGCAACACCTGTGAAGAAGATGAAGTGTCACTCGAGGTAGAGGCAGGGGTGGTTGCAAGACTCAAGTGTCTACAACCTAGCTAGGACATAGATCTGTGATCACAGTAATTAACAGTTAATAATCATCAACCTTCAACCCTTAGTCGCATCGCAGGTCAAAACCCTAGTTGTAGAACAACGTGGTACTCAACTAGATGTAACACATTCAAGCACTTAGTATATAGAAATAGATCAGATATGGAATTCATGCACATTACTAAGAAATAAGATACTATATCAGATACATCTAACAAACATATCACATCACTAAGCATGAATCACAACAATCACATAACAACCATAAATCACAAAGCAACCATAACACAGGATATACGTGGTTCACCCCAATGTAGGGCTACGCCCACCAACTCTTCTTCTTATTTATTATCTTTTGTCAATATCCTTACATGCACAGAGCTGCATACTAACTCCACATAGGAAAGGAGATCTGTGTGCACCTCACCAGATCCTCCTTCCCTGAGCTAGGTTCAATCACAAAGTTGTTCTTACAATTACTTGCACTCATCCCTGCAAGTTCTCAACACACAGTATGCACAAAGCTATCTTGATCACATAGATCCAACTACTAACATCACTTGCACTTAGTACACATCACATGCATCTCTTTATCATATAACCCCTACTAGCTCTCTACTTATATCGCCTAGCTTTCTATTTATACATTGCAAAATGGGCCTAAACATGGGTAAACCCCTGGGTCGACATCCCCATACCCGTTACATAAAACCTAAACCCAAAAATGCCCTAAAATGGGGTCGAGATCCTGTGATCTCTACTTTTCCTTACGCTCCACCTTTGACCAGCCTATCAAAGTCCCAAAACATGGTCAACAATGACCAAGGTCTTCCAAAACTTGGTCAAGGGCCAACAGGCCGCCAACACTCACCTGTGACTCGTCTCGAGTCACTCTGATCTGGGTAACTCTACCTCAAATTCCTCGAGCTTGGCTCAAGATTCCTCGACTTATTGCTTCACTAGAGCCTCCTTCTCGGCTAACTCCTGAATAGTCTTCTCTTGCATAGGTCCTTCCATGTGTTGTTCCACCATGGTGACCACTTATTCTAGTTCTGCACCTCATCCTTCAATTTCCTCAAAATGTATACAAGTTGCATCCTGCACTGGCTGGAGTCAGTGATTCACTTCCATAACCTTGCTCTGTATGGCATGGACTTGTTGCTGAACTGTGCATTGTTCCTGGGATCGTTTCATCCTCTCAAACGCGGATAATGTCTTCAACTGCGCTTGCACTATTGCTTCTTGCTACTTTGCCTCCTGGAGTTGTCACTCCAGTGTCCCTGGTTCAAGGTCCTATGAAAGACACTCGTAATTCTATGCACTTCGACTGCTGAGATGTTTACATTCTAAGGCCAATGCCTTGATTGTCTGGACTGCGCTCTGGGCAGTTTCTTCTCTCTGGTCTCACACTTCTTGCAGAGTGATTGGTACTACTTGTAACTCTACTTCAACTACTCTCTGTTGGAGCTATTGAATGGCTTCAGCAAGCTTTGCCACTTGATCCTCTACTGGGTCTTATACCATTTGTTCTAATCCCATCACAGAGCGAAGTTCTCTAGTGACTGCTTCTTTAACTCCAATCTGCTCTGCGAGAAACTGTTCTTTCTCTTTCTGGATTTTCCCTCTATTCTCTGCAAAATTGGCTTGGATGTCGTATTTTTCCTATTGCACAACCTAACGTTGCTCTATGGATTCCTCTTGTGCTTTCTTCAGGGCCTTTATGGCCTACTCTTTTTCCTCCTAGATACGACGAAGGAGAGCTTCAGTCACATCTGCTATTTTGTGTAGCTGGGCAGGTTCATCTCCCAACTCTATTCCTTTTGATGATGGAGGCGCAATAGACATTGCGCAACTAGAGTAGAGGGCTTATTGTACCCCTTTCATCTCTTCTTCAATCCTATCAAACATGGTCTCCTGTTTTTCTTCGCTTCTCTACAAGATATCCTCTGAGGTTTCTGACACTACAGTAATGATGAGGTCAATGCCATCCACCCTAAGAACAATTTGCATCTATGGTTTAGTGTCTTTTGACTTCTTTCATGGGGAAAACCTTTCTTTTCTTGGAGGTCTCAACTTCATCAAGGGGATCCCTAGGCAGTGTTACTTTGCCTTGCTTCTACTTGTCTTCTTCTCCTTTGTCCTCTGCTTTGTCTACTTCATCACCTCCTCCTCCTCCAGGTGAATCTGAAGAAGTCTCTTTTGATGCGTTGTTCAACTCCCGTACCTCTTCCTTCTTCTTCCTTCTTCTACTGCTGGGTGCATCATACTCTTCACGAGTAACCATAGGACTTCCGATGAGGTCGGGGTCAGATAGTTCTGCCTGGTTGAATAGTATAATGATTTCTGCAGGCCACTACTTAGTGATTTATTCCATGTCTTCCTCTCTGAGCTTATAATAATGTTGGATCTCTTATTTATGTTTGTCTCCGGGCGCAGTGATATAAATGAAATGTCTATCTGCATGGAACTTCACAAATGGTCTGAACCTGTATAGAGTGTTCGACGTCATATGAGGGAAAGACTCAATATCCTTCTTCAACTGTAGGTAGTAGGTGTGGAACACCGTGTTGGACTGCCATTTCTTCGCCATGTCACTTGAGTACCAGAGCATGGTGAACTTCGTAGCTAAGGGTTCATATGGCTCAATCTTAGGGAAGGTCACACCTTTCGGCATCTCCTAGGAAATGAAGGTGATGAGGATCAATATCCAACTGAAATGAAAATCATAGCCCTGATCCTAAGCTTCGCGATAGTATTGTTCTAACTGGTTGATGAGGTAAATCACCCAATTCATATGTAGTCCTTCAATGCACTTTACCATGAGGTCAACAACAAACCCCATGACCTGTGTGGGTGTTTTATTCCTTACTATCTTACCAATGATCAACTGGCAGGCTAGGCACACTGTGCCATTCTGAATGGAGGCTACCTTGTAGCCTCGCTTCCCCTTATCCACATCACCATAGGTATCTTTAATTTTCTGCGCCAGGGTGCGATCTGCAGCCTTCTCTGGATAAAAGTCTTGTGGGTTTGGTCCTTGCATACTTAATCCAGTGATGTGATGGATCAATGCTGGATCTACAGTGATGCATCGATATAGCCACAGATAACCTCCATGGAAGCATGACAGTAGGTTTTAACGCACGCGTTAACCTACTGATTCCTTCCAAAGTGTGGTATCTTCAACACATTGAGGATAGTGTCCCTTGCAATGTCCATAGTCCATGGCTGGGGGATGATCTTTGACTTATTCCCCTTGGTTTTGGTCAAATAATTATGTGGGGTGAGCATGCCATAGTTCTTGTGGTCTCCCAAGTTGAAGTCATTGATCTTCAATGTCATGATCTGTCCTAACTATGGTCCTACTGTGTGCATCCCCTTTGGGAGGTACGCAGTAATCAAGGTGTAGTCAAAGTCCCTCAGGACATTGTTGCGACTAACCGCGCCAACCAGAGGTGGGATATACTTGGGCAGGATGGATGGGATGAGCTTTGCATTCGCCAAGTCATCACGATGCTTGGTTCTTTTCTTGGTCATGGCTCAGGATGGTCCAGATCCACGAGCAGTCGAAGAGGATGCTTGTACTCCTCTCATTGATGAGGCTTGAACTCCTGCAGACATGACCTTCTCAGCCATGAGGTCTATGAGGATCTCTTCTATAGATTTATCTATTGCGCTGAATTCACTCGACATGCACACTCGAGATCAGGTCAGTGATCAAATACTCAATGTAATAGAATGGGGGGCGAGGTCTCAATAGGCACAACATGAAAGCACTAGTTCTATGTGGGCTAAAATAATTGTTGTTTACAAAATTGTTCTCAGTGAAATACTCTACGGGATAGATAACTAACATCGTAATGGATTTCTCCAGCGGGTAGGAACTCCTTAATCAATGTAGTTCCATCCGTTATGGTGTGGTCCCAATGGTCTAATGATGATCTTTCCATCCATAATTGCAGTTCTAACTGTTCTGGAGCATCGACCTAATGGTCGAGATTCCTTCAATGGTCATATTTCTTTGCCATGGTGAAGTGACAATATTCGATGTTCTGCTATCCCGACGAAGTTCAAGTTCTGCAAACCTTCCTTCTGCAAAGTCCTCTCTAGAACTTCCTGTGATTTTTCTAACCTTTCTTTCTTCTTGTTGAGATTTCTGGATTTCTTCCCTATTATTTGAGTCATTGGGTTCCTCTTTCCATTATTCTTCTTATCTTCTCTTAGCATAGTAACTTCGCACTGATGTAGGTCGTTCAAGGGTAGTACTTATTTTCTTTCTAGAGTAGGTGCCCTATTCTCTTGTACAGGCAGGTGTTTCAAGTCTTCCTGTGTTATTTCAACTTTGACGTCCAGATCTCTAGCCCTCAGTAGCTTCAAATGGTTCTCTTGTTCTTCCAGTAAGTGTGATATTCTCCTAGCCATGAAATTTTTTAATTCTTGCTTCTTCTATTCTAGCTCTTCCGCTTCTTGTTTCCTTTGTATCTGATCTTTCTCAATCCAAGTCTTTCGTAGCAAAATAGAAAATGGGGCATTGTTCTCAACAATCTTAACGACCTCAAATTCTTCCTTTGTCGAAGTTCCATGTGCACTCATAGGTATCTGGGTAATTCTTCCACATAGGGTTATCATCTTCCATCTAAAGAATCCTATTCCTCCCAACGAAGGAACCATAGCAGGCTTTCCCAAAATTTTCCAGGTTCTTTCTATCATAATATTCACCTATTTTTCCTCATCCAGAACACAGTCTATGTTGAAGTCTCATATTCTTGTTTCTATACACTCCTTTTATTTTAACACTTTTGATAAGTTGATGTCTCTGTGATCATTCATGGTTTCTTTCATCTGTAATAATACACTCTCTGATTCTTTCTGGGGTTCTATCATATCCTTAGTTTCATGGCTTGTCTCATGGTTTTCTTGTCTCATATTAATATTTTCAACTTTAGCAACCATTCTAGGGAAATCCAAACTTTGTGGTCCATGGATTTACAACAAAGACAACTAGGACCTCTACCAGGGAATTCCTTAGAAATATGGCCCAGTCTTCTGCAACTGTAACAAATAGTTAATCCTTTCTTTTTTTTAAATGATCCCCAACATTTCCTGTACTGCGCATCGGGATTATAGTAACTAACCTGCAAAAAAATATTTCTAGGATACTGCATCCATTTGTTAGTCCAAACATTCTTTCTATGGATAGGAATAACATATCTTTCATTACTTCTATCATATCTACTCATATCAAATCTTCTTTCTTCTAGTTGTGCCCTAGTTTTTAGACTAGGACAAAATCTATCAAACATACCTAGATTCATTCTTTCAAAAAAACAATTTCACTTATCTTACCTTTATCAGAGCACAAAGCATTAATATCTTACCTCTTTTCTTCATATCAGACTTATTTCTTATCACAGAGCTTCACAATCAAGTAGAATACTGCGCACTAAAGTAGCAGATCCATGCACAAAGATTTTTCTTTTCTTCAGTTCCCAATAATCACAGTTTCAGGTTTTGGCAACGGAACCATTTGTTGGCACAAGGGAAGACCCAGGGTTCAACACTTCAACAACTCACCAAAAAAACCCTAACTACCGGCCCTTTTGGCAACACCTGCGAAGCAAATGAAGTCTCACCCGAGGTAGTGGCAGGGGTGGTTGCAGGACTCAAGTGTCTACAACCTAGCTAGGACACAGATCTGTGATCACAATACTTAACAGAGAACTTAGCAGTTAATATTCATCAACCTTCAACCCTTAGTCACATCGCGGGTCAAAACCCTAGCTCCAGAACAATGCAGTTCTCAACTAGATCAAACACATCCAAGCACTTAACATATAGAAATAGACTAGATCTAGCATTCATTCACATTACTAAGCACTAAGCTAGTATATCAGATACATCTAACAAATAGATCACAAAACTAAGCATGAATCACAACAATCACATAACAATGATAAAGCACAAAGCAACCATAACACAGGATATACGTGGTTCACCCCAGTGTGGGGCTACGTCCACCAACTCTTCTTCTTCTTTATTATCCTCTATCAATCTCCTTACGTGCATAGAGCCGCATACTAACTGCGCATAGGACAAGAGATATGTGTGCAACTCGCCATATCCTCCTTCCCCGAGCTAGGTTCAAGCACAAAGTTGTTCTTACAATTACTTTCACTCAGGCCTGCATGTTCTCAACACATAGTACGCACAGATATAGCTTGAACACATAGATTCAACTACTAACATCACTTGCACTTAGCACAACATCACATGAGTCTCTTTATCACACAGCCCCTACTAGCTCTCTACTTACATCACCTAGATTTCTATTTATACATTGCAAAATGGGCCTAAACATGGGTAAACCCCTGGGCCGACATCCCCATACCCATTACATAAACCCTAAACCCAAAAATGCCCTAAAACGGGGTCGTGATCCCGCGATCTCCGCTTCGCCTTGTGCTCCACCTTCGACCCGCCTATCAAAGTCCCAAAACATGGTCAACAATGACCAAGGTATTCCAAAACTTGGTCAAGGGCCAACAACATATCCCAGGAGGGGGTGAACCACGGTAATATCTATGTAGTGTGATGAATGCATGCATATCTTTATCCTCTTTTTAGTAGTTAATTGTTGTGCTTAATGAATGAATGAGTTATTCTATTGCTATGGCATATGGTTATGCTATCAAGGAAATAAGTTGTTGAAGGTAATGCATAGTCGCGAATAACAGTAGGTTGCAATAACAAGTTATACTAGATGGCTCTGAATATGGACCTCATATCTCATACTCAATCCTGGGCTGTAAACTCTTGAGTCTTACAACCACCCATTAATGCTATCTCAAGTGAGACTGCTTAACACATTTTGTGTGTTATGTTTCCTTCTGGTTTACCAAGAGGGTCGATAGTTTTAGAGGCTTTGTTGGAAACCCGAAATACATGAACCCTGGGTCAATAAGGAGCTCAGAGTAGAATAGAGGAGAGTAACCAACACAAGGGATGAAGAACCAAAAAAGGTGTAATATTGAGTTTAAATGCAGTTTATCCCTCTTGGTTGGTGATAATGTGTGGCCCATAACAGAGTGGCTTAATGTCTATATACGACCCCTTCAATGTCTTCTTCTACAAATGAAACCAAACTTTGTCACCAACCTTATAATGATGCAAAACACAATGGTTATCTTTTCATCGTTTATATTTTTCTTTAGACTTCATTGAGATGGCATGGAACTATTATTGTATTTGTTGAATCCACTCAAAAAACCTTAATTCTACTATGTTTTCTTCCTTTTTCCATGGGAAGACTCTTGCACTAATTTAAAAGAAAAGGATACATCAATTGGGAGTAATCATTGGAACTTAAAAAAAACCTTGAAGAGGTTGTTTTTTATAGCACCATGGAGAGTTATGTTGTAGTTGTGTTACACATGATGAGGTAAGTACATGTCCCAAGTTCATGGATTCTTTGAATTATACATCCTAAGGAGATTTTGTATCACTTGGTTGACCACCTTTTTTTCCCCATCTCTCTAAGAGTAAAAGGAAGTTGACTTTGTTATCTTCATCTCTAACAAGGATCAAACACTAGACTATAGATGCTCAAGAAATGACTATCTCTATATGACACAATTTTTCTAGGAAATATAAAGTGAACAAAAAGATGCTAAAGAAGAGTTTAGAAATTCTTTCTATTGTTATGCTCTTCTTACAAGGTGTTAAAATCATCAACTTAGAGAATCTCCAACAATTACAAAGACACAATGATTACCATTCTTGGAAGAAGGAAAAACAGTTAGGAAGTCCATAGAGACAAACTTCCATGGCTTATTAGGAATGGAAAATGGGGTTTACAATCCCTACTTCTAAATATGTTGTCTTGGAAATGTTATGGGATGTGCATAATCTAATGTACCTAATGATTTCCTAATAGATATTTTCTCAATAAAATATATGTAATTCACTACTAGAGTCTTCTCTACACTAAAGTTCCCTACTACATGATTATAATGTTCCTCCCAATCATATTTCCACACTTTACTAAAGGAACACAAATATGTCCCAAATGGAAAAGTAACCCATCCTACAAATGGATCATAAAATTGGTTTCCCTACAAGTACTACAGGACACGTGTTAGCAAAATCAAGGTCATGGGTGGAGATGAGTCTAATCAATAATCTCATGTCCATTAAAGTTGATTATTATAGTAATTTTTGTGATTAGAGGGTGGCTCAAATACTGTATAACTCGATTGTTACTTCCTTTTATGTAATTTATGTTTATAAGGATTTGTTGAAGTTAATTGAACAATTTATAATGTAAATTGTTTTGTATCTTTCCATCAATATCTATAAAGGTCAGTGATCTATATGAATAATAGTTTCCTTACCTTTCCTAGAATATAATGTTTTCATTAATGACAAGTGTAATGTATCTAGCCTCCACTCAGGAACATTACATGCATAATACACATAAAATCATAAGATTTACTACTTAAATAATTTCCTATAGCTTATCAGCTACATATCACACACAAATTTAACCATTTAACTGATACCAGAGTTCTAATGCATCTAAAAACATATATTAAAACATGAATAGTCCCTCATGCCTTCCCATTTCCCTCCAAGGCTCCATTGCATCTAGTTAAATGAAACTCCTCCTAGCTACTCCATAAGTGCTCATAATGGCCTTCACAAGGCTCTTGAGCCCCTTCCTAAATAGAAAAACACTCTACATACCTACAAACTGATTTACATGAACAAATGCCTCTCTCACAGCATAACATATAGACAAACAATGGATTACTTCAAGCATAACATGGTCATTTCTCTTTCTATCACTCAACTCCCCTCTTGTTGTCCAAAAATTGCATGTAAAACTTGTCCTTGTTTTACAAATGAATTTCCTTCTTCTCCCTTACTTTCTTAACTCTCACTCTTCCCAAATATGATTATACTTCATCCCATTCTCCCCAATAACTATGGGATGTGACCTCTCACACCTACCCTCTTACATGAGTTAAATGATTGTATTTGGGAATACTAAAAAACAATAAAAGGTTATAAACAATGATAAATAATAATTTAGGAATGTGGGTTAGATTAATACCCATGAATAATCCCCTTTGGACACCCCTCTCTCTTGTGGAATCATATCCCCCTCCCCCATCCTTCTTCATCCCTTTCATATCATAGCCAATGATTATAACCTTTGTTAATTATTTCAATGGACATAATATACAATTTGGCTCCCGACCATATTAAAAATCAATACAGGATATTCACCCCAACAGATCGGCTCACCAGCCTAATTCACATTTATAAAATTACATTATAATTTATGGGGATTAAAATTGGGGATGTTACATCACCTCCCCCTTAGTTTTTCACTATCCTCAGTGCACAACACCTTATAGGTGTAGATTCATGTTACAGTTCTGGCTCCCCAGATATACAATGACATATAAGCTCTCTGACCATAAATCACATAGGAATTCTAGCTTAAAAAAATAACATAGGAACTTTAGACCAAAATCATAGATACATAGGCACCCTGGACCCAAAAATATACATGCATAGGTATTCCAACCCAAAAACCATAGCTACTTAGGCTCCTAGGACCAAACCGTGCAAGATAATTTCACAATTTATCATTCTGACAGTAATTCCAACCAACAATTTCCCAATATTCAGAGCCTGCACCTCTTTTCTCTGGCTCCTACTGTAATATTTCTCATACTTTTTCAATTCCAACAACAACTCCATAAAAAAACTCCCATTCCCCTCAAGCTGCACAATCCAAGAAAGTGTACCCACTTCTTTTTTGCACTGTAGTCCCTCAAGCTGTACCACTTCCCTTCCAAGGTACTAGTTGTATCATTTGGTTGAACACCTTTATTTTCCCATATCTCTAAGAGTAAAAGGAGTTGACTTTGTTATTGTCATATCTAACAAGGATAAAAAACTATACTAGGGATGCTCAAGAAATGACTATCTCTATTTGACACAATTGTTCTAGGAAATCTAAAGTGAACAAAAATATTGTAAAGAAGACTTTAGAAATTCCTTCTATTTTTATGTTCTTCTTACAAGGTGTTAAAATCATCAATCTAGAGAATATATCAACAATTACAAAGACATGATGATTACCATGCTTGGAAGAAGGAAAAACAGTTAGGAAGTCCATAGAGACAAACATCCATGGCTTGTTAAGAATGGAAAATGGGGTGTAAAATCCCTACTTCTAAATATGTTGGCTTGGAAATGGTGTGGTATGTGCATGATTTGATGTACCTAATGATTTCCTAACAAATATTTTCTCAATAAAATATATCTACATCACTACTATAGTCTTCTCTGCACTAAAGTTCCCTACTACATGATTATAATGTTCCTCCCAATCATATTTCCACACTTTACTAAAGGAACAAAAATATGTCCCAAATGGAAAAGTAACCCATCCTACAAATGGATCAGACAATTGGTTTCCCTACAAGTACTACACAACATGTGTCATAAAAATCAAGGTCATGGGTAGAGATGAGTCTAATAAATAATGTCATGTGCACAAGAGTTTATTATTATATTCATTTTTTTGATTGGAGTGTGGCTCAAATAGTGTATAACTCGATTGTTACTTCCTTTCATGTACTTAATGTTGATAAGGAATTGTTGAAGTTAAGAGAACAATTTCTAATGGAAATTGTTTTGTAGCTTTCCCTCGATCTTTGTAAGGGTCAATGATCTATATGAATAATAGTTCCCTTACATTTCCTGGAATATAATGTTTTCATTAATGACAAGTGTAATGTACCCAGCCTCCACTGAGGAACATTACATGCATAATACACATTAAATCATAATATTTACTACTTAAATAATTTCTTGTAGCTTACCGACTACATATCACACACAAATTTAACCATTTAACTGATAGCACAGTTCTAATGCATCTAACAACATATATTAAAACATGAATCCAATTGTTCAATCAAACAAAAACACACATCATTCATATAAACCATATGCACAATGGAATAACATAAGAATAGAGCATTAACACTTATATGTTAATAACTAACCAAATGGTTGGGTACCAAGGATAAACCTCCCAACCATAGAAATTGATGTTCATTTCCTATCAACAGAAGGCCACACCTGAGCTGAGGCTATGAGTCTGTAAGGAGATCTCACACTTTTGGCTGACCACTCTCCACACATAGCAGCCCAAAAACCTGAGTTCCACTCTATTCCCCACAACCTGCACAACCCTAGGAATGGGATCCCCCTTCATTGTACATAGTCTCTCAGGCCTTCCCACTTCCCTCCAGGGCTCTAGTGCATCTGGTTGACCAAATATCCTCCCAGCTACTCCATGAGTTCTCATAATAGCCTTCACAAGGCTCTTGAGAAAATTCCTCAACATAAAAACACTCTACAAACCTACAACCCGATTTATAGGCACACACACCTCTCTTCCAGCCTAAAATATAGCCAAACAATGGGTGCCTTCAAGCACAACATGGCTGGTTCTCTTTCCATCACTCATCTCCCCTCTCGTTGTCCAAAAACGGCATGTAAAACTTGTCCTTATTCTGCATACGAATTTCCTTCTTCTCCCTTACTTTCTTTACTCTCACTCTTCCCAAATAGGATTGTACTTCAGCCCATGGTCCCCAATAACCATGGGATGTAACCTCTCACACCTACCCTCTTACATGAGTTAAAATATTGGATTTGGGAATACTCAACAACAATAGAAGGTTATAAACAATGATAAATAATAATTTAGGAATGTAGGTTGGATTAATACTCATGAATAATCCCCCTTGGACCCCCCTCTCTCTTGTGGAATCATATCCCCCCCGTAGTTCTTCATCCCTTTCATATCGTAGCTAATGATTATTATCTTTGTTATTTATTTCAATGGACATAATATACAATTTTTCCCTTGAGCATATTAAAAATCAATATGAGTTATTCACCCCAACACATCGGCTCACCAGCCTAATTCACATTTATACAATTACATTATAATTTGTGGGGATTAAAATTGGGGATGTTACATTCCATCCCCCTTATTTTTTCATTATCCTCAGTGCACAACACCTTACAAATGTAGATTCATCTTACAATTTTGGCTGCCCAGATCTACATCGACATACAGTCTCTCTGACCATAAATCCTATAGGAATTCCAGCTTAAACAAAATTACATGGGAACTTTAGCCCAAAATCATAGATACATAGGAAACCTCGCCCCAAAAATATACATGCACAGGCACTCTGGCCCCAAATCCATAGCTAATTAGGCTCCCTGGACCGAACCGTGCAAGATAATTTCACAATTCATCATTCTAGTAGCAATTCCAACCAGAAATTTACCAATGTTCGCAGCTTGCACCTCTTTTATCTTGCTCCAACTGCAATATTTTTCATACTTTGTCGATTCCCACAAAACTTCCAACAAAAAAACTCGCATTCCCCTCAACATGAAAAACCCAAGGAAGTGTACCCCCTTATCTATTACACCGTAGTCCCTCAAGCTATACCACTTCCCTTCCATGGTTCCAACATAAGATCGATCAGGAAGTCTCTAATTTATGGCTCCATGAACTCTAGCTATGATAATGGAATCTCCAACTATTAAATAGTTGCAATTGTTCCTCCTAAACAACATCTTAACACATCTCTAGTGGAAATAAAATACACAATCATGACATACAATCTCATGCAACTTCCCATAACAATCAAAACATAACGCAATCAACTTAACCATATGCAGTGAACAACTAAACAGGCACACCAAATCATTTAGTCCCATATAAACACAGATGCATAGATGTCATTCAGAAACAACAAGCAATAAGGAATAAGGGAAAACTTAAAATTCACTAAACAATAATCAACCTATCTTTCAACATAATTAAATCAGTGATTACAATCACTTATTCATATGGTTGTTCCTCTATTTCACAAGAAACCACAACAACAATTTAACTCACTATTCTTTTCCTTACATGCCCTTATGATTCCAACCACCATGTCATATGCATTATTGAGTTCCTCCCCCTTTCCATCACCACCCTCTAGGATCAGGAGTTCCCTTCATTGCTACACATTCCCTTGGGTGATCCATCATTCACCGAGGTGTTCTTGCACAAATGGAGCACCAACTCACTACCATATTTTTCACTGGAAATTTGTAACTTGTGGCAATCATAGGGTTCCAGTGTCATAGAAGTAGCCTCCTTTCCAATATTTCTATCTTTAATAGCCATAATCTCATCTGTATCACACACATACAATCATCATGAGATATCATCATAGCAATTTTACATATTAATTACCATTTTTATGTTACATATAGGAAACTAAGTTTCCCAAGAAAACGATTTATTCTCAAGACATTTCATTCTTGAAAAAACATGCATATATCTTCCTTATGGGCTTACACCACTACCATGTCTAAGACCGGTCTTCCTTTAGTTTTTCTCAACTTTCATGTAGCCAAAAAAATTGTTAGCATATCATAACAATTTACAATTATTAATTTAACTGCAACATTTGCATTCAACCTATGAAGTGATTTTCATAGTTATATTAATCTAAAAATTCCATCAATTCCAACTATTTTTCATACTATCTAGAATGAAACTATCATTCATTGTACATGTGGCATCAACACACCAAGATTTTCATAATGAAATCAAATTTATCAATAAATAAAACCAATGTGCCAATAATCATGGCCACATCTACACAAAGCATCATCAAATTGACTCTGGAATACCATATGTTCATGTCAAGTAAATTTACACCATGTGAGTTGGAAGGTATGGCCCACGCCTCAACACATCAGCCAAACTCTTGCCCAATTACTTCCTCAATCATTACTTCTTGTGTTGATAAAGACTTTTTATTCCCAACATCAGTTAGATAGGGGAAAACCATCATGCACTTGGATGGTGTTATAGCTCTTCCATTTCCAACCACATCATGGCCTCACACATGGCTTCTCTAATGAAATTTATTACTACCGTAGGAGTATGTCTCATGTATTGACTTGTTTATGATGTCATAACCAACATAACATAATATTCATTAAATTTCTCATAAATGCATTCAAAAATTACACATGTATATACTCAAGGCCCTCTTCCTTTACATCAATCCAAATATGGAACTTTAACTCAGGGGATTCTTACCTTAGTTCCCTCCCATATTTATGCATCATAAGCAACCTCAAATTCATACTTGCATGGCTATTATTTAATTACTTCATGCTACCTAATCAAATGGTACTTTGTAGAAGCTCACAGGCTCCCTTCACCAACCTCTTCATAAACATTCCCACCATCCTCATTCATTTTCATATGGATGACTACCATAAGAAACAATATCATCACCCTTTTTAGCCATGCTATAATCATTTTTCTTAGATACACAATTCATCATTAGTTTTATTCAAATATCATAGCATCATTATTTCACACACACACACACACACACACAGAGAGAGAGAGAGAGAGAGAGAGAGAGAGAGAGAGAGAGAGAGAGAGTACTCTCAGTCTACAAGCATGCCACCAACATTCTTAGGCATGTCCACATTCACAAATGCACATCAATATGCACCAAGTATTTGATCTTTCATGCCTATTTCATGCACTTGCATTCTACCTTTATTGTATGCATCATGCATCAATTCTATCATGCACTCCAATGCATATGTATTTCAGATTTAATTAATTGTTTTTGTTGTTCTAGATGGATTTCTTTGAGCTCTTGTAGAACCTCGTGGTCATGTGCATTTCCATTCTTCTCAATTGTGCACCACTACCCCCTATCTTGAACCTTCCATCAAAGCCCCTCTTGGCCACTCTACATTTCCATCCAATACATCCACTAGTGCTTCCATCTCACAAGTGCTTCCTTTATGTAGAGAATACTATCCCAACATTTGGATAAAATTATCAATATTCATAGTGTTGTAATATGCACTACTCCAACTAAATATTAACACTCCTCATTTCCTTGACCCAACTGGTCTTGAAATACCATTATCATTAATTGGCATTTCAACATTATGAAATATTTCTTTTATGTCGTGTTTCTAATACCCTTTGTCATCCATGGCTTTGTTCAATTTCAAATTCCTTTCTTCACTTCATCAAGTGATTCACTATGAAGAACTAATTGGCCACTCAATACCACTCTACTCCAAATGGAATGCTACACTCCTCCATTCTCACATGTATCCTTCTTCCATTGTACACTCCGGTAATAGAGGAAATGTCCTTGTTCTAATTATTTTTAGAAAAAAGTTGCTAGATCATACCTCTCAATTCCTTCTTCATGCATTCCCATACTTGCACATAGTGATGACTCATCCACTCCATGAGTCACACTTCATTTCATGATATCATTTTCCCTTCTCTTGTAGTAACCTTGTAGCCTTCACTATATTTCTACCTTCAAGGCTATGGAGTCCTTCTTAACTCCTTGTGCATGCAAATGACATACTTCACCTATTGGCTTCATGATTTATGTGAGAATGTCTATTCATTTTCCTTTGGAAATCATTCAGACTCTATAGAATTGGAATACTAATATTCATCTACTCTTAATTAAACCTTTTTCAAACTTGCATCACATTCTCTGCAACCCTGCACTTCCCTTTGCAACCCTTTGATGCTTTAGTCAACTGCATAAGCTTGATTTTCTTCCCTGTCCAATGGACCTTGGGATTAATATAGAAAATACCCACACAATCCTCATTTGTAGAATCTTATCCTCTCACTAGCAATCCTTTCACATAACACTCTTTGTTGGATTGCTCATATGCTTATTAACAATGCCCTATTATAATCTCAACCACCTTTTCCCATTAATAGGTTGTTTCACTTGAAGTGTGCCTCTAGAATTATGCATAGGAAATATAACTAGTTTCAATACTCTTCCTTACCCAACAATTACCCCTAGCACTCACCTCTATCGGTTGGGAAAGTTTCTCCAAAATTTGACATTATTTGGAAAATATTCACATTGAGTAATTACAAGATTCATGGAATCCAATTCCACTTTCTCCTACAAATTTATGGAGTAACTCGATGCTCCCCTGGAGAACTTAGGATTTATATCATTTTTTCCTTTGGATTACCTTTCCAAATACTATACTCATGCTTTAATATGATTAATGAGCCAAAAGTTATGGCTTCCTGAAATTCCCATTCTACTCAATGGTGTCCTTCAAGTTCACCAGAAACCTTCCTTCCGATTTCTTGAGAATTATTTGGCTCAAAATTAAAATATGAATGGATATATGTATTCCCCTATCTAAGATAATTCCAATGACTACTTTCTTTCTCAATTATGATCACTGAGAAGAAAGTTATAAGCAATTGAATATTGTCAATTACCTATGTTGAAAGATTAATTGTTGAAAGATTGGTTGTCACTGAATTGTTGAAAGATTGTTTGTCATTGATGTCAACCATTGAACATGAAGTTAACAAGTTTCCTGTCAAGTTAAAGGAGTTGTAAGAAGAAGTTAACAAGTTGCATTTCAGTTGCATGTTAAAGTAACTATAAATAGAAGTTAACAAGTTGCATGTCAGTAAGTTAACAAGTTGCATTTCAGTTGCATGTGCAGAGTTGCATGTCATTAAGTTAACAATTTGCATGTTAGTTGCATGTGATCATGATATCCTCATTAAAACATAGAGAATAGTCAATTGAAGATTACTTATGTGAATACTAATTGGAAAATCCGAGGTAGTGAGTTGAAGTCAACGAAGTTCAGTGAAGGAAGAAGTTTGTAAAAGCCAAGCATATGGAGAAAGAGTTATAGACATAGGTTCTTTGAGTAAATCCGTGGGTTTCAGGAGGAAAAGTGAGGACTTCCACAGGCTCTAGTGAGGAAAATCGGGGACATCCTTGATCATACAATGTAATAGGTCGCAAACCTATGAAGGAAAATTGTTGAAGATAAGGGATCTAAAACCCAAGTCAACTACAGATTGAAGGTATGTCTTCCTATATATGTTAGGGTGTGTATTATGAAGAAATCAGGAACATGTATGTCATAGTGATTCATAAGTATTTAATTTGGAAAACTCTCTTGTGGATCTTGGTATGAGGTATGTGTGGTTGCAGTCTTGATGAGATATTGAAATCAGTAGCAACAACAAAAGTATCAGAAATAGAAGCAATTACAAGTTATTAGTTACAATGAAAAAGGTAGTGACAAATTGGTCTACAGTTATATTTTAGGGCGGTTGGATGGGGAAAGGAAAGGGGGTTGTAGCCTCCTTCTGGTTGGAGCTGGTAAATTAGGGAGTTGGAGCTTCCTTCAGGTTGCATCCTGTAAATAGGGGGTTGGAGCCTCCTTCCAGTTGTAGTTGGAGAAATTTGAAGTTGGTGCTTCCAATGAATGTACTCTTTTATAAATAAGAAAAAACATTTTGTGGTTTTCTCCCGCATTGGGTTTCCGTGTAAAATTCTGGTATACTATGTTCATGTGTTGTTTATGCGTTGAATTATTGTTTTGATGATATATTGAATGTTATTATAGGTTTTATATTATTAAAAGTACACATTGTGCTCATACTAATTCAACCCCCCTCTCAGTATTCCAACAATATCCTTTGTGCACCTTCTCCCAAGTGCAAAATAATATTAAAAACCAACTTTAGACACCTACAGAGGTAATTGTTTTAGGGACCATGATCCAGATTGGATCATTATATTATTTATCATTGATCTCACTACTTTTTGGGTGGAAAAATGGGAGGAATCAACTTGTAGGGACATTTCAACGGCTGGTCCAAATTTGGAAATTTGGGTCGAAAAAATAGTCAGAAATATTCTAGATCCATTTTGAGGCATCAAGCAACTTTTTTTTTTGGTCCAAACCTTACTATGATGGAAAATTATAACTTCTACATATCGATACTTTTCAAATGGGGCAGGTTGTTCGTCAATCAGAGTTTGTATGAGAACGTTATTCCTCCCACAAGTTGACCTACCATATTGATCACCATGGTGCGAGTCGATACCACATCATCCTCCATTATTTAGACATGTGGGGCTAGCCACTTAGTGGATTTTCTAATAATATTCTAGAAGGACGGAAACTTTATCACAATTGAAGGTTGAGGAAGTCAAAAACCTATCCCTAGATGTCTATCAGGTTATGTTAAATACCAAGCCACTAAGAGGAGAAGGGGTTCCATTATTTTTCATTGCATCTTGTTCCATATCTAAGAAAAAACATCTGAGAGTCGAATTATATGAGCATAACATAGGAGGAGATATTATGTAGCATCCATACATGCCATAGGTCAAAGGAAACTCCACAGAGAGTGCCTCTTTATTTGTACTTGCATCATTTATTTACCAAGAAAAGAGAGTGGTTGGAAGAAAAATTTGTCAACAACAGTCACAATATGAACCTCCTCATGGTGGATCTAATTCATAGAATAGATTAGAGGGTAAATATGAAGATCATGAAGAAGAGGAGTCGTGAAAAGAATATAAAAAGTGCAGTTGAGTTCGAGTGTCGTTAACCCTTCAAAATCCCTATTCAAGATTAAAATTGAATCATTGGTTGCAACAAATAGAATTTTATTTTAGCATTCACCATATAGATGAAGAGCAGTAGATTCCATTTGCTAGATTGAATTTAGAGGGCCATTCTTTAACCTGGTGGGAAATCCATATAGAAAAACTTATGTTGGAGGGTGAACTGCTAGTAACTAGATGGAAGGACTTCAAAAACCTCATCAAGTTCCAATTCTACCCTATCAGGTACGTAGAGGACCAATGGATCTGATGGAACTACTTTAGGAAAAGGCAGGAAAAGAGTGTACAGGAGCACACCACTGAGTTCAGAAAGATGGCCATCATGTTGGGTATATTTCCCAAGAACCCATATGTACTCCTCAAGTATCTGGGAGGTTTAAAAATTCATCTATGAAAGAAGGTGATTATCTTCAATCAAAGGATAATGGATGAGGCTTGTGTACATGCTCAGTACCTGGAAAACATAGGCCAAAAGAAGGGGCAGCCAAGTGGTTTGAAGTAGAAATAGCACCAGGAAGATTCCAAGGAGGGGAAGAAGAAGTGGAAAGGGGAAAAATATAAGAATATGGAAGCCATTGTGAAACATAGTAAATATCCCCACAACCATTGCAATCATTGAAACATTGATGGTCACACTGAGGAAAGATGTTGGAAACTACATCCAGAGCTGAACCTAAACAACTGCAAGAAGGAAGGAAAGAAAATGAACCTTCTAGCCAAATATTCAAGAAATCAGGTTGAAAGTAGCTCAGATGTGGATGTTATGATTCCATGTACATATGTGCAAAAGGAGGTAAATCTAAGTATCCTTCATCACTAGGAAGAGAAGGAGATGACCAAGATCTTCCACATCAAAATTTAGGTTAATAAGACCACAATAGATGTTATGTTTGACTCTAGTTCACAATATAATCCCATAGAAGTGGATTTGGTCAACAAGATTGGATTGGAGGTTCAAATCATCATATCCCCTATCGATTGGGTTGGGTAAACAAGGATTCAAAGATAAAGGTAACAAAACAATGTAAGATTGAATTTTCTATAAGTGTTGATTTTATTAATGAAGTGGAATTGGATGCAGTACCCCTTGATGTATATTAATTAGTGTTTGGATACCCTTACATGTATATTAGGGATGCAATATTCATGCGGAGATCCAACCAATACTGACTAATCAAGGATTGAAAGTCCTACATCATCAATGCGCATAAAGGCAAGTCAAAGATATCACTTATAAGTTCCAATCAAGCCAAGAAGTTTATTAGTTCTAGTAATAAATATGCTTTACTTTTCTTAAGATAAAATCAGTCTGATGATGGGTCAGTGAGAGTGAAGGCATCCCTGGAGGGGTGTACTAAAGAGAAGAAACAACAGTTGGAGGAGTTTCTACAAGAATAAAGAAGAGTATTCTAGGAGCCTAAACAACTACCACCTAAGAGAGAAGTGGAGCATGAAATAAAATTATTTCCAAACTCCCCATTACCAAATATTGGGTTGTATATGTAGTCCATTCTAGAATAAAATGAAGTGAATAATCAATTGCAATAGTGGTTGGGGCAGTGTGTAATTTGACCAAGTACCTTACCTTGTGGGTCACCCATCATAATTTTTCCCAAGAAGGATGGGACTTGGAGAATGTGTATCGATTACATGGAATTGAACAAGATTATATTGAAGAATCGGTACCCCCTTCCAAGGATCGATGATCTATTGGACTAGTTTTATCATGCCAAGTACTTCACCAAGATGGATTTGAAATCAAGATATCACTAGGTACAAGTCAAAGAAGAATACACCTAGAAGACTTCCTTCAAGACAAGGAAAGGTTTGTCTGAGTGGTTGGTTATGCCATTCGGTTTATTCAATGCATCAACTACATTTATGAGACTAATGGATAATGTTTTGCACCCTTATCTAGATTCATTTGTTATTGTATATTCGGATGATATATTGGTTTATAGTGCTATTTGGGAGGAGAATATGTCACATCTTATGCAGGTATTAGAGACTCTGAAAAAACACCAGCTGCTAGAAAATCTCAAGAAATGTGAGTTTTCTTAACAATTTTTGGTGTATTTTGGGTATGTGATCGGTGGAGGGGAGCTCAAGGTAGATACCACAAAGATGGAGGCCATCATGAAATGGTCAATTCCTACAAATTTCATTGAAGTTAGGAGATTTTGGGGTGACACAATACTTGCGGAAGCTCATAGATTCATTTTCAGTGGTAGTTGCACCACTCCATGTTATAACAACTAGTGGTAAGATTTTCTAGTGGGGGAAGAATCAGTAGAAGGTCTTTGATGAGATAAGAAGAAAGATCAATCAAGCATAAATGATCACACTACTAAACTAGCATAATCCTTTCTAAGTGTAGACATATGAAAGTGGGTATGCCATGGGAGTAGTACTGATGCAGGGAGGAAGGCATGTATGCTATCATTTTGAAGTATTTCATGGGGAAGTTCTCAACTACCCTACTTACGACAAGGAGATCTATGCTTTGGTACAAGATTTCAGAAAGTGGAAACACTATCTAATGGGAAGATACCATCATCCACACAGATAACCAACCACTACAATATTTGCAGGCCTAGACTAAGCTACAACAAACTAGACATTACAAGTGGATGGGGTTTTTAAAACAATTTCATTTGGTCATAAAGTATAATAAGGGTAGCATAAATAATTTAGAAGATATTGTTTCATGGCCACCCACATCTAAGATTATATCTTTGGGAACTCTAATGCACATGGATCCCTTTACCCATGATGCATACAAAGAGGAATACATAGAACATGACTTCAAGGAGGTGTTTCAGTAGCTACAAGGCCTAATTCATATAGAAGAATGTGATGGAAAGGATGACTATCATTTCAAAAATGGTTTACTCTACAATATCAATAAGATCTGTGTTCTTAAAGGTGAATGATTGCATTTTATCAGAGAGGCTCACACCTCCAAGGTTGTAGGATAGTTTGGTATTGGGAAGATAGGTTCCAAGTTATAGAGATATGTGTATTGGCCTAGAATGAAATAAGATGTAGCAAAATATATTATAGGATGTATACTTTATTGTACCGGCAAGCCTAGCAATAGGAGGCAAGGTCTATACCATCCCTTACATATACCCACTTGATGATGGGAAAGCATTTCCATGGATTTTCTAGGAGGTTTACCAACAACCAGGAAGGGACATGACTATATATTTGTGGTAGTTTATAGGTTCAAAAGAATGTGCATTCTCATGCCTTGTAAAAATACCATCCTTGGAAAATAAGTTCTTTGAATAGGTCTAGGTGCACTTTGGGATACCAAGGAGAGTCATCTCAGATAGGGATACCATATAAATCTCAGTGCATTTTGGACTACGTTGTGGGATAAGATGGACACTAAGTTGAAGAGGTCTACAACATTCCATACACAAATAGATGGGAAGACATAATTAGTCAACAATATTTGGTGTAGCTTTTGAGGGGTTACAATTAGAATCATCTGAAGACCTCGGATGAAAATTTGATCTATATATAGAACTCTTATAATAGAGTAGTCCAGACTTCTACTGGTAAGTCCCCTTTTGAAACTTTCTTTAAGTATTTTCCATCTTCACCCTTAGATGTTGTATATAGAAAGAATGGAGGAGTCAGTGAGGACCTCACAGGAGATGCACTAAATAAAGAAAAAAATTGTTGAGAAGGTCAGGAAAATTCATTTGCAAGTACAGGAGACACTGAAAAATTCAGAACAAAAGTACAAGGCTTTACATGACCAACAAAAAATAGAGAAAACATTTAAAGTGGGAGATAGAGTATGGTTACAACTGAATAAGGAAATATTATAGGGTCCTGGTAAGAAGATCAAGGATTTGTGTTATGGTCCTTTTTAGGCATTGGAAAAGGTGGGAGATAATTCCTACAAACTCAATATACCCCCGTACATGCGAATTTGCTTAGTAGTGAATGTTGAGAATTTCAAACTCTATGAGACCTCCATGTTGGATCAAGAGGAGGAGAAAGTCCTACCTTCCAAAGAGGATTTAGTGAAATATGATCAAGAATATTTGGAATAAGAAACAATTTCACAGAAGCAATCCATAACTACAAGACATTTGGAAAATTGGGTTCAAAGGACAATTTCTAGGAAAATCAAAGTGGTACTCCATGGAGAAGGTAGAGGAAAAATTTCCTCACCTCATCTAGTAAATAATTTGGGGACAAAAAGCCTCACTAAATGGGGAGGTATGATCCGGATTGGATCATTCTATTATTTATCATCTATTGTTATAACCCTAATTTGCACTAGACATGCTTACCTGGCATCAGGCCATCTCAGATTCCTTCTTTTCCAAAACACTGGTGAACAACTCTTTGAAAAACCTATTTTATAAGGGCCCACGTGCCCTACTCCATTCCTTCACACGTGTACATGCTAGCTGACCTCAAACAGCCCGTGCGTACCTATAAAAGCACAAAAAAGGAAATTTTTCGACGGAACACACAGCTTTGGGTGAGTTAACTGAAACTCCTGGCCATGCATGGCCGAGGGTTCATCCAAATACCTAGATTCTTCTAGCCTATAAAATAAGGGTTAGGGTTCCCATTTGGAAGAGGAGAATAATAGTAAAGAAACTCTACCCAATTGCACATTCCCATTGTCCCAACCCTTTAGCCATCCTTGTGCAAAGAGAGATACAGAGAAAAGAAGTTGGAGGACATTTGAAGAGAAGCCTAGGATCACGTTCACGGAGCGGTGGCCGGTCTCGACATTGTAAGTTGATTCATTAAAGTTAACAATAAAGAAATGATTTTCTTGTCCCACTATATGAGTTCTTCATAGTTTAGTGAATATATGTTTGAATCTCTAACCCATTAATCTGTAGAACAAATGCATGTAGAGTTTTTTTCTTGTTTTGTACACAGGTCGGTCTTGGGATGATAGTTGCTAACAAGCGATCAAGTGTGAAGGATCGACATCGAATGTTCGGAACAAGGTATGTTTGTTTAACCATGTATTTGCTTAAAAGAAATGGGGATTAGGTCTGGGATGACGGTAGAAAGTATGATTCCTTCTTGTATTGTCTGCATGAATAATATAACCCTAAATGTTAGTCCGTAGGGGGATTTCCCACCACAACAGAATTGGCGACCATATTGGGGAAGTCTCTAGGGTTCCTGGGAATATTTTTGGGAATTTTTAAAAGACTAGTTTTCTTTCCTGTTTTTTGAAGTTTCTGCAAAGTCTGAGCTAACATAGATTCTAGTCTTCCATACCAGCTATCTTTGTTTCTTTTCTTGACTGTATTTTTTTTGAGACCCACAGAGGTACACACAACCTGTATAAGGTCTGCACGCGTGTACCCGCGCCCTACTTTCTTACAGCCCACGTGTAAATGCTAGCTGAAGAAGTAACAGTAGTGTGTATGATTCTAGAAATTTTTTGAGGCAGTCATCCTCTTCCCTATCAGAATCAGTCATTCAAAGGGGTTTTCTGGAACTCTTTCTAGTATTGGCTATTTTCATTCTATAGCTTAGGGTTCACCTCAGACTAGTTTGTTCTACAAATTTTTTCCTTACATTGTTTTCTTTTTTCTGTTAAAGAAAGTGTCTAAGCCTTCAAGAGATCCTGGTTTTCAGTATCAGTGGTCTCTTCCTGGTTTGGATTGTTTGTTTTTATTTGTTTAAGAGTTTTAGAGATACACACGAGCTGTATAAGTCCAACACACATGTACACGCCCTCTGACTCTACACAGCTCACGTGCACACACTTGCTGTTGAATTTTCAGTAGTGTGCTTGTGAAGGATAGTTTTTGTTGAGGGTGAGGCAGTCATCCTTTACCTTGACAAGAGTTGTACCTCTCAGGTTTTTTGAATCTCTGTCCTAGAAGTTAGTAGTTTAGGTTTGATCTCATTCATAACTTTCTTTTTTCATTTAAAAGTTTTCATCAAAATTTTCTTTAAGGTTTTTAGACAAGTGTGAGAGTCCTTTTTTAAGTTGCTAGAGTGTGATTTCTTGAAGTGATTCTTTGCGATCTGCGATTAGGCCATAAGTTTTTCTTGGTTTTTGACTTGTTGATATTTTTCCTTTTTTCTTTGTGGGCATTCAAATAAAAAAGAAAATCTTTCATTTCTTTGTTTGGTTGAAAAGTGTTGTTTTGCATTAGTAACTAGAGAAAAGTTTTTTCTTTCATAAGTTCTTAACAGTTTGCTTAGATTGTAAGTAGCTCATAGTCGAGTGAAATCCTTCTTTAAGTTTGTTGTTCAAAAGATCTTAGAATTTTTTTTTAAAATTTGAAAAGATGTTGAAAATTTGGGTTAAGTGAAGGTTTTTGTTTCAAGCTTTCTGTTCATTTTTACTTTCATCTTTCAAACATCACTAGTTTCACTTTCATACCCTTTGACATAAGACAAGCCATAAAATTAACGCGCAGCTAAATCTAAAATTCGGACTAGACTTTTATGTTTGTAGGGTTAACCAACTAGTTCGAGATTAGGGCCTTGAATTAGGTTGGACTTTTATGTTTGTAGGGTTAACCAACTAGTTCAGGATTAGGGCCTTGGATTAGGTTGGAGAGGAAACTCTTCAAGGCCATTAAAATCAAACATTGGAGTCTGAGTTAGGGAGTGTCCAAGTCCAGTATTGTGAAATTTATCCAAGACCCCCCTCTAACATAGGGCATAAACATGAGGTCACGTGAGGAAAGGTAGTGGAGATAACCCCTCCAAAGCCGGACCAATTGTAGTGGAGAACACATATAGAGGGCTTGTCTTGGGATTCCATTGATTGCATTTGCCATGGAGCTTCATGGGTCTCGAATCCGTTCAAGGTCCTCAATTGTCTTCCAGACCAATTGCTCTCGATACCCTGCTCATTATGGTATACCCAACTTTTGACTGTACCTGCCTGGTGACTGTTCGTGCACTAGCAACCTAGTGGTCTATCATTTTTAGGGACATACACAGGTGACTGTGGGGGTATACCATGGTACCTAGGATAGACATCGAGCCATTCTTTGCAGAGTATACCTGGAGGGTGCTTCTGTGTTTGAGTTGCACTTGCACCGGTAAGTTTCTCTAGTGTTGGTTGTTGTAACTGTTCTTCCAAATAATTTAGTGTTTTCCTGTCTTACCTTATAGGGACCTTTTTAGTGTGTGTTGTTTTTGAACGAATAGAATGCCCTAGAGTGTCTTTGATCTTTTCACACAGTGGAGGATCATGAGCTCTACCAGTCACGAAGGATTCTTGGCCTATCGTCAGTTACACTGGAGACACCCCTGCCACCACTAAGGCGAAAGCTAGACCAACAAGGGTCTTTTGAAGCGACCGGGTCACAAGAAATTGTGCCCGACCAACATCCGGAGGAATCGACGTTTTAGACCTTGGAGAAAAATCTTTTGGTCTAGTTGAAACCTCCACCACTGATCTTTCGTCACCCACCATCATATTGGTTCATCCTTATGAGTGCCAGAGAGTGTCGCACGCAGCAATGGAAACAAATGTTGTTACTCCTTCTGGGAATTCTTCAATTCCCACTACGGTTGTCACCACAGGAGAGTTTCCACCTCCTAACCCACCATCATCGGTCCAATCCACCATGATCTCGACCACCTCTACATTTCACAGTGGTCCGATCCCATCTCTGAAGGCGACCACAACCCCTTTCCAACCAAGTGCAACAGGCCCTTTGTTCTCATACGGGATGCCTAGTTCAGGTACAAGTCATGTACTTTCCTACTCCACTTCATAGACTTCAGGTCTAGGGGAAGGGAGCTTTAACGCTCCTCTTCAAGGCCACATGGGGGGCACTTCCGCTCCCTTTAATGCTTTCCCTTACGCAGGAGGTCATATCCCTCCTTCGTCCCCTTTGCTCGGTGGCACTCACCAGCCTTCCGCCAGGCCGCCTGCACACCATAGTTTATTTGGAGCAGGGAGTCAAGGACCACCTTTGCATAATATGTTGGTAGGTTTGACACCATTTTATTTGTTCAGTGCGTTTGGTAACAATGCCTTCTCATCTGCTACTTTCCTGACTGGGGGAAATCCCGGTTTTGGACAACCTATTCCTATGTAGGGTACTATTCCTGCACAGGGGGCACAACCATGAACTTCTTCCACATCAGGGCCTTGGAATTCTTGGCAGGGATTCGTTCCCTCAACAGGAATATTGATCTGGGTTAATTCTTTTCACAATCAATGGCACCCCAGACAAAGTACTATGCCTATCCCCACGGGACCGACACGGGGAAACCCTTCCCAAAGTCCTTTGAATGTAATGCATGCCCAACCATCTATGTCCTATTTTGGAAATCATCCGATGATGTCTCCTCACACACAAAATCCATACGCTGGCCATGGCCATGGTTTTTACCAGAATCCGAGCCAACATCCAAAATTTTCCTAGCAACCTAGTGCTAGTCAAACTCCAGGCGCCTTTTTCCCAGGTTATCACCAACAACCCAAACTACCCTTCCTGACAACTTTTCATTTGCCAGACTTGACAAGGTTGTTGAATGACCCTATCTGTGACTGTCACGATCCACGTTTGCCTCCTATGCCGACGAAGTTTCCTTAGGACATCCCAAAGTTCGAAGCTAAGCCTAACAAAGATCTAGGAGATCATGTGACTACCTTCCATCTTTGGTGCTCATCTAACTCGTTGAAAGACTAATTCGTAAAGTTGTGATTGTTTCAATGTACTCTCATTGGGAGTGCCGCGAAATGGTACATTGAGCTCAATCTCTCAAGATACTCTTCCTTCGACGAACTGGTGATGGATTTCTTAAACCATTTCCAGTTACCTGTGAGATACGACATTCACACTGAATTGCTGGCCAATTTCTCACAAACAAAAGTGGACCATATCTCTGATCACATCCGAGAATGGAGACGTCGAAAGAGTTTAATTAAGGTACCAGTTCCACCAACATTCCTGCTTGAGTGGTTCCTTAAGTATTTGGTCCCACAGTTATCCAAAGACGTCACGACGTCGAGAGTATTTTCCGAAGAAGACACCATCATGAGAGCTCAACAACTTGAGCTAATCTATTCTCAGTCTAGTTTATTATACGAGATCTTTCCAGATGCGCCACGCTCAATACTTGATAAAACCAGACAGAGAGTTGGACCACATGCTGACGGTATTGTTGGTTCAACAAAAACAAAGCTCGTTGAGAAACTGGCGAATCAGTTACAACAATTGTCTATACAACACACAGCGGCCAACCAAACTACTATTTTGGCTTCCCCCCCTACTAAAACGTCGGATGTACACACAGTGCAATCAACAAATCCAAAGGCCATCCAACAGCCTGAAGGAAAGAAAAAACACCGAAAGAAAGGTAAGGGGGATAAGAAACCCACAGATAATGCTGGTGGGGGAAACACTGAGAAACGTAAGGTGAGGTATCCATGCAACCTATGTGTGGAAGACCACCGGACCCACCTATGTCCCCAGCTTGCAGAGGCCCAAAATTTCGTGGCACAACAAGAGCCTGCTGTGTTAACCAATCCATTTCAACATGGACAAAACCTAACCTAGGCCTCTACAAGCACGAAAGGGGGTAGTCAAGGACCCTCTCTGTCTTCGAACAATCCCGCATCCATGAATGTATATATGATGAAGGTTGATGCTTTCATATCCACTAGAGCACACGACTATAGTAAACCAAGCACTTCTGAGAAGGGAAAATAAGTCGAACTCCCATCTCTTCCTCTATAGATTGTGAAGACTTTGGGCGAAACAATGACACGCATTCCAAAAGGTGCATTCAAAAAATCTTCTCATAACCCAAATGCAAGGGCTTCCCAAAACTATTCTGTGGTGGAAGATTTGTCTCAAACCCCTTGTGCAATGTCCACTTTGGAGGTCCTCCAAAGCTACCCTTCCCAGAGGAAAGATTTGTTAACCACTCTAGGATCTACCGAGACTTGTAATCCAGGTACCATCATGTTAGATACAACTGACTTAAAACCTCGTCTGCCTTACCACGTAGCGTTTCATATAGTAGTGGCTCACCCCATGAAAACTTTTACTCAAAATATTTTCTGCACGGTGGTTGATGAGGGCGTCTCAACATGCGTCATGTCGTTGGCATGTTGGAAGGCAATTGGCCAGGCCATTTTGTCTCTGTCGCCTACTCTTCTCATTTATTTCGACGGTCATTCGTTCTGACCACATGGTATCATTCCCTCTTTTCCCATGCAATTGGGAGGGAAGACCGTGTGCGTTGACGTAGAGGTAGTCGACACGTCCCTCGACTACAATCTTTTGTTAGGAAGGAGTTGGACTTATGCCATGCAAGAAGTGGCTGCTACAGTTTTTCGGGTCTTGTTGTTTCCACATGAGAATCGGATTGTGACCATTGATCAATTGTCTTTCTCCAGACCTGACCCTTCATTAGGGGTGTTCGCGGTCTCGATGATTGATAGTCCTCAACCAGGCATAGTCAACGTAGGGGTTGGTTTGTGCCCATCTTTGATGGGTACCTTCGATTACCCTCCCCCTCAAGGTGATGTCAAGTTCATATTCAACCACCATAAGGTTGAGATTTTCCAAGTTTCGTCATTTTGCACGACTTACTTCAACAATCTATGGATACTTCCTTCCCCATCAGCCATGGTGGAAGAGACAGTGCACCCGAGCATGCCCATGCCCTTGTCTGCAACTGAAGTAGCGTACTCTTTAGTCCAGCAAGCTTCAGCCGAAACAGATCCAACTCCTACACAAGAGTTAGATCCGACTCTAGAGCCTATTTGGGCTCAAGGTTCTCTTGCTAACACTGAATCATTAGACTTGGTCTTTCCCTCTGACGAAGCAGTAATTGAGGCAATGACTACTCCGGCCAAACCCTGGGATGATCTTCATCACAGATCTTACTTCCTCCTAGATTTAAGCTGAATTGAAGAAGGGGAATTCACTTTGACTATGACTGGAGATAGGTCTTGTCCTATAAATCCTTTGGCTACTCATGTTGTTTATGCCGAGGGTAATATGGAAAGTATAACTGAAACAATACCTATAAATCTCTCCAGAACACCTGGCGTCGTAGACAATGTTTTCGTCGGAGCATACTGGTCCCCCGAGGAGATACCCTACATCGACCCACAAAGTGTCGATCATGAGCTAACTTTGTTGTTTTTAAAGCTCTCTTTGAGATCCAAAAGAAACATCCAACGAGACTGCATTTATGCTTTTCGATCTCGTCCAGATTAACTGAGAAAAGTAACCTCTACAGGTCTTCTTTTAAGCCCTTTTTAGACCCTCTAAACATGAAAATATTTCTTAGCAATCTTGTGGCCTTTCACGCTCGTTAAACTAAAATTTGAAGTCACATCTGTGCGGTGGTAGTTTACCCCTTTTTCGGTCTGGACGGTCAATTGTACGAACAAAGGTATACTCTATGGAACTTCAGTTCTCTAGAAGAGTACCCTCAGGTATAATTTTACCTCTTTTTCGGGCCTGAGGGACTAAACTTATGAAAAAGGAACCCCCTCAGAGTCCATAGTTAAGCTCTTTTCAGACTCCCTAAAATTGAAAAGATCATTGAGTGACCTTATTCTTTCACACTCGTTAAAATGGTCCAAAAGAACATTCCTGACAGAGTCCATATTTAAGATTTTTTCAGACTCCTTAAAAATGAAAAAATGGTCGAGTGATCATGTCCTTATCACACTCGTTGAAATGGTTTTGAATAGACATCGTGTCAGTGCTAGTTTACCCCTTTTTCGAATCGACTAGACTACCTTCAAAAAAGGTACCCCAATGGAGTCTCCTTTTAAGTTTTTTCAAACTCTCTAAATATGAAAAACCGTCGAGATTACCTTCTCTGGGCTCGTTAAACTTACATCGAAGGACATTACCATTGTGTGTTTTGTTAATCGCATTTGCATATCCACATCTTTGGCCTAATGTCGACTCCATGTTGCTCTCAACTGAACCATCTGAAGCATGCCTTATACACAGGCCCTGTAGCATTTTGCCTCTGCATCTTGACACCTTTGGTACCTGGAGGATTTTTCCCGAGCATCCTTTTCTTGCATATGTCTCTTTGCCCTGAACATCCCTGTGTTCTGTGCACTTGGAACTAGTATGTTTGTGACACTCGATTCTCCTTTGTAACGTAACATTCTTTTATTATTTTTCCAAAATTATTGAAAACGACAAAAAAATCAAATATACCCCAAAAAGAGGAAGGGAAAAGTATTTTCTTTATTCGCAGCATAATGAGTCACCCTTAGATAAATCACATCTATTCATTTGTTCATCAAACCCTGGGATTTAATATGACCTTAGCAAGATTTTCTCGCTACATAGAGCTGTGTCCTCCTCCATTTGGTTATTCTTCCAAACATATGGAGAGTTTACATTGTCTCCTGCCTCGTAAACTTATGTTAATGCCATGCTGCCTGAGTCTCATCATTTGTCATGTTGTTGTCCAAGGGAAGTTTGTCACCAAGCCTGAGTCGGTCCCTCTGGATTTTTTCTCTTTCCCTCATACCCGACCATCCTAAATGTCCAATCAAGTCCTTGTTCGAAATCAATGAAGCCTTCAATCTGATCATCAATATTATCTAGTCCATGACCGATGAGTCATCGAAGACCTCTGGGTAGTGTAGTCATACACTCATATTACACTCCTACCTTGAGTTTTGAAGATTTTGAAGTTGTTGCTCAAGCTATGAAGACCTCATCTCCAACCATCAAGCCGTATCAACTTCTAGAAGATGGATACTCTATATGTATATCTTTTTCATTTCGAGATGTAGCTCCGTTGTGTATTGTTCGCAGCTACACTTTATATAGTTATTTGACATGGATCTACAGTGTATTTGATTGGTAATGTATTTTGGCCATCAGATTCTCTTTTGACCTCACACATTAGGGGGCATCTGTTATAACCCTAATTTGCACTAGACATGCTTACTTGGCATCAGGCCATCTCAGATTCCTTCTTTGCCAAAACACTGCTGAACAACTCTTTAAAAAACCTTTTTTCTAAGGGCCCACTTTCCCTACTCCATTATTTCACCTGTGTACATGCTAGCTGACCTCAAACAACCCGCGTGTACCTACAAAATCATGAAAAAAGGAAAGTTGGTGACGAAACACACAACTTTGGGTGAGTTAACTGAAACTCCTAGCCATGCATGGCCGAGGGTTCTTCCAAATACCTAGCTTCTTCTAGCCTATAAAATAAGGGTTAGGGGTCCCATTTGGAATAGGAGATTAATAGTAAAGAAACTCTACCCAATTGCACATTCCCATTGTCCCAACCCTTTAGCCATCCTTGTGCAAAGAGAGATACAGAGCAAAGAAGTTGGAGGAAATTTGAAGAGGAGCCCAGGATTAGGTTCATGGAGTGGTGGCCGGTCTCGACATTGTAAGTTGATTCATTTAAGTTAATAATAAAGAAATGCTTTTCCCGTCCCACTATATGAGTTCTGCATAGTTTAGTGAATATATGTTTGAATATCTAACCCATTAATATGTAGAACAAATGCATGTAGAGTTTGTTTCGTGTTTTGTACGCAGGTCATTCTTGGGAGGATAGCTGCTAACAAGTGATCAAGCGTGAAGAAGGATCGACATCGAACGTCCAGAACAAGGTATGTTCGTTTAACCATGTATTTGCTTAAAAGAAATGGGGATTAGGTCTGGGACGACGGTAGAAAGTAGGATTCTTTTGGTCTTGTCTGCATGCATAATATAACCCTAAATGCTAGTTCGTAGGGGGATTTCCCAACACAACATCTGTCTCACTACATTTTTGGTGGAAAAATTACAGGAATAATCTTCAGGGCCATTTCGACTACTGGTCCAAATTTGAAAATTTGGGTCCAAAAAATATTCAGAAATATTTCGGATCCATTTTGAGGCATCAAAGGACCTTTTTTTTTGTTCTAAACCTTACTATGTAGGAATATTCTAATTTCTACACGTCGATACCTTTCCAACAATGCAGGTCATTCATCAATCGTAGTTTGTATGAGAAATTTATTCCTCTTTCAAGTTGACCTACCATATTGATCACCATGGTGCAAGTGGATGCCACATTAACCTCCATTACTTAGACATGTGGGGCTATACACATAGTGTATTTTCTAATAATATTCTAGAAGGTCCAAAACCTTATCACAATTGAAAGTCGAGGAAGTCAAAAACCTATCCCTAGATGGCTATCAGACTATGTTAAATACTAGACCACTAAAAGGAGAAGGGGTTCCATTATTTTGCATTGTATCTTGTTCCATAGCTGAGAAAAAAAATCTGAGAGTGGTATTCTATGGGAATCATAAAGGAGGAGATATTTTGTAGCAGCCATATAGGCCATAGGTCAAAGGAAACTCCACAAAGAGTTTCTCTTTCTTCGTGCTTGCATCATTTCTTTACTAGAGAAAAGAGAGCAGAGCAACCTCACCTTCTAGCTAGGTTTTATCCCATATTGGGTTTCCCAGGTCATATATTGTGTTTATTTGTGGATAGTGTGAATGTGTTTTACTGTTATATATTTTTTCTATGTTTTATTTATTTTATCAATAACTAAATATTTTGGAGATCTAAAGGAAATTAACCTTAATAGTAAAGATTTCAGTATTTTATTAGATCTGTTGTGACGAACTGTTCCAGTGGAATATCCACAACATTTTACAGATCAGACCAAGAAACATTTTCTACATGATAGATATAATACTGCTAAAATTGAAATCACAACAACTCTCATATTTTCAAATTGATGCTCCAGTAAAAAACTGTAGCAATCTGGATATGACAACTTTGTCCTTTTTCCCTTTCTCATGGCTTAACAATTTTAGACATGTTCATGCATCTCTACACCAATTCATTTGGGATTTTGATAGACTACCAATTGGGTATGTCCATGACTACCTTCTTAACAATCTGTCACAATTTCACCCTTAACCGGGCTCTGAACTATTAGTTACGGCCCACAGAAGTTTTGATTGTTTTACATTTTTAGCCCTATATGCTACATGTGCCTTCTTTATCTTCTTTCTCATTTCTACATACTCAGATTCAAATTTGGTTCCATGGATTTCTTCTATGGTTCATAATATTTACATAGACTACTTTTGTGCCTCAAAAAGAACTTCGATCAAGGAGTTATGCCCTCTAGAAGTAAATTGATGTCGAAATTTTACCTTAACTGTTTCAGTTGTAATTTTCTCATATGATCTCTATTTGGAGAATATATTATCTCGTTAGAAATATCTTCTAGATCTCTTTTATTTAAGATACAAATACATAGTGTACATTGGTACACTTTTTCTCGTGGTTTTTGGTTTCCTAAAAACGTCGTTTAGGGCCTCAAAATCACCCCACAAGTTCATGAACTTCAAAAACCCAAAAAAAATCATATAAAATGACTATTTTCATATTATTAAAGCCCTTAAATATAATCCCTTGATATTAAAATCAGGTGATATATAATCTGTCGATCTACCTAAACTTCCTAAACTGTCTACCCAACTGTCGACCATTGACCCTTTTTACTTTGGCAACTGATTGCAACACATCTTTGAACCGGTCAACTTGAACATAGACTATCGACCATTAGTGATTTTCATTGGAATATGAAAATAATATCTTGATTCGATCGACCCGACCATCAACCATTCCTATTGAATGTCGAAAAAGCTTCTCCAATTCGACCAACTCGACCATTTCTTTGACTGACATGGCATGACACGTGGATGTTGGCATGGCATGACACATCATCACGAGGTATCAACTTGGATGACATGGACTTCCATGTGGATTTTGATGTGACATGACATATCATCTCCCTCTTTTCTTCATCAGACATCTACCATTTCTCTTGGACTACCTGAACACCTCACTGAATCGATCGACACTCGACCATCGACCATCGACCATCGACCATCGTTGCTTTCTCTTGCTCAATTTAAGACTTTGTTAAATCGGGTGACACTTGACCATTGTCCATCGAGCATCGATGCTTTCTCTTTCTCGATTCAACACTTTTTTAAATCGGTCGACACCTGACCATTGGTCGTAGACACTTTCTCTTGCTCGATCAAACACTTTGTTAAATCGGTTGACACTCTACCATCGGTCGTCAACCTTCGGTGATTTCCATTGGCGATGAAACACTTCGCCACTCTATCTGAAATGACCATCGATGATTTCATTTGGCCAACTCCAATAGTTAAATTTTTTTGATTAAATATCTAATGTATTTTCACTGTTGATATCCAAGCTAGGATGATCTTGACCATCGATCGACTCCAAATCACAAATGGTTGAAACTCATCAAGACCATCGATTTGATCCATCTTTGAAATAACAAAAAATGAATCTTGACCATTGATTTTCTCAACCTTCCAAATGGATGAAACCTTATAAATTTTAAATTTATCATAATGAATCTAGGTTGTTGATCCCGAGATCAAACACGGTATTGGTTGTCGATTCTTCAAACTCTTCCTGGTGCTATAGTGGCCATTAAAACACTAAATTTGACCTTCCAGTTTGAATTTAACTCTACAACCCTACATATCGATGTTGTGTATCATCTTTGAGAGGGTTTTGAGGTAATTTCACTCGAATTTTGTTGACGAATTTGTGGATATCTCTCTAATTTTCCATCTTTTTCCCCCAAATTTGCACAAAACAAAATTTGTAACAGTGAATTTCACCAATTCGCTCTAGTTTTGGGCCCATATAAGCTCGTTATTGAACTAGAAGATATGATACCATATTGTAATGTACCCAACCTCCAACTAAGGAAAATTACATGTGGAATACACATTAAATCATAATATTTACTACTTAAATAATTTCTTGTATCTTACCAGCTACATATCACACATAGATTTAACCATTTGAATGATACCACACTTCTAATGAATCTAACAACATATATTAAAACATGAATGCAACTGTTCAAGGAAAAAACAACACACAAAATTCATATAAACCATTTGCACAATGGAATAACATAAGAATATAATAGAAACACTTGTTTGTTAATAATTAGCCAACTCACTACGTATGAAGGATGAACCTCCCAACCATAGGATTTGTTGTTCATTTTCTCTCAATAGCAGACCATCCATGAGTTGAGGTTATGAGTCCACAAGTAGATCCATCCCTTCTCAATTTTCCACTCTCCACACATATTGCCCCAAAACCCCGGTTCCATTCTATTCCCCACAAACTGCACAACCTAAGGAATGGGATCCCCCTTCATTTTACATAGTCCCTCATGCCTTCCCACTTCCCTCCATCCATCCAGTGCATCTGGTTTACTAGAAATCCTTCCAACTACTCCAGGAGTGATCAAAACAACCTTCACAAGGCTCTTGAGCCATTTTCTCAACATAAAAATTATCTACAAGCCTAGAGTCCAATTTACAAGCACAAATTCCTCTCTCTCCACATAAACTACAACCAAACAATGGTTTCCTTGAAGCACAACAAGGATGGTGCTCTTCCCAACACTTAGCTCCCCTCTTGTTGTCCAAAAGCTACATGTAAAACTTGTCCTTATTCTACATTTGAATTTCCGTATTCCCCCTTACTTTCTTGACCCTCACTCTTCCCAACGATGATTTACTTTATCCCATGCTCCCTAATAAATGTGGTATGTGACCTCTCACACCCACCCTCTTACATGAGTTGAATTATTGGATTTGGGTACACTCAACAACAATATAAAGTTATACACAATGATAAATAATAATTTAGGAATGTGTTTTTGATTAATACCTATGAATAATCCCCTTTGACCCCCCTCTCTCACATGAAATCATAGCCCCCCCATCATTATTCATCCCTTTTGTATCACAACCAACGATTATTGTTGGTTGTGGAGCCTCATTATCTTCTTGATTCAGAGGTCTCGTTTCATTTGTGTTTGGACCCCATTACCTAATGGGGGGGTGTGGGGGGGATTTTCCCCCTACATCTCTCGCTAGGAGGGTCTAGGGGGGGGGAAACAAGAAATTTTGGATCCCCCCTAGTGGGGGTTCGAGGGTAGCACCCCCCAAAGAGAAATGTTTGGGGAATTTTCCTTGTAAAATGTTGTAATTTCATAGTCAATTTGCACCATTCATTATAAGGTTGTAGACCTGACGGTAGAAGTTATGTTAGTTTTTTTTTCCAAGAAGAAAACCCTCTTTTATTAGGTAATTGTATTGTGGTTGTGCATGTGAGTGAATATTGTATTATGAGAGAAGAGACTCTGAGAGAAATAAGAGGAATTTACAACATGTATGTTGTAGGTTGTATCCCTTTATTTTATGGATAATAAAAAAGGAAGTACCTGACAATTCTCTAGTGTATATATCCCACATTGGGTGAACCACATATATATGTGTCTCTATTGTATTATGTATCTTCTATGTTTTATTTCCACATCTATTTTTATTTTATTGCTCTGCGATCCTATTTTTCTAACAATTGGTATTAGAGTGAAATGTAACTCGTAGGAACACATGGTTTCTGGTTCGAGTGGGAGCAATGGAGGCAGATGAAAAGTTTAGAGTAAAGAAATTTAATGTCCAAAAATACCATTTATAGAAGATGCAGGTGGAATATTATTTATATTAGAAGGATATTTACCTATCATTGGGAGGAAAATCAAAACAACCAGCGAGTATGAAGGACAAAGAATGGGAGGTCCTTGACGTAAAGGCACTAGGAATGATACAGTTGTGTCTAGTAGCGTCAATGGATTTCAATATTTCGAAAGAAAAGACAATGGAATATCTAATGGAGGAATTGGCTAAACTATATGAAAAACCCTTGACATCCAAAAAGGTATTTCTAATGAAGCGATTATTTAATATGAAGATGTCAGAAGGTGGGTATGTTTTTGACCATTTAAATGAATTCAATACAGTTACTAATCAGCTAAGTTTTGTAGGAGTTAAATTTGACAAAGAGGTTAGGGCCATTATAATATTATGCTCATTGCTAGAAAGCTTGAACGACTTGGTCATGGATGCAAGTAACTCTATCTCTGGTTCAAACACTCTGAAATTTGATGATGTTGTTGGTGTTATCCTTAGTGAGGAAATGAAACGGAAAATTACAAGTGAGACATCAGGTAATGCGTTAACCATGGAGAATAGGGGAAGATAAAAGGAAAGAGGAAAGATCTTAGGGAACCACGAGAATTCTAGGAAGTGCAGATCCAAATCCAAAATAGGAAAGATAGAATGCTAGAATTGTGGGAAGAAAGGACATATGAAGAAAGACTGCAGAGCTACAAAGAAACAAAGAGATGGATAACAGGAAAAAAATCAAGAAGAACATGTAGCAGGTGATGTGTTAGAAGATGCTTTGATTATTTCTTTAGATAATATTACTGAGTCTTGGGTAGAGGATTCATGGGCTTCATTTCATGCCACACCAAATAGGAAATATTTTCAAAATTATGTTCAAGGTGATTTTGGAAAATTTTATTTGGGTGATGATGAGCCATGTGTTATGGGACTTATTGGTAAATGCAGACATAAACATATATCCCTAGATTCACCTAGATCTAGAACAGAACATAACATAACATGACGCTTTCCCTAATCTCTAATCATTGAGTTTGCTATCTAACAAGGGATAGGCAACATATCGTTTAAATATCGCTTGTCTTTGTCGTTGTCATCCTAGATCCACTCCAGTGCTCCTATGATGTTGGATCTGCAAGGGAACACAAGTAAAACAAAGTGAAATCAATATAGCATACTCAAAGAGAACCTATGTATGTGATCAAGGAATCATACAATAAAACGAGATGAGTTTCATGGGAAAGAGACATATCACTGTATTATGTAATAATGAAAGTGGAGATTAAAACCAAAGCCTTGATGTTGCAAGGTCCCCTTTCGATGACCCTTTTCTCCAAAACACACACTTGCTTCAGTCTTGAATGAAGAATATCCACAATGACTTGATGAACTGAAATGAGGCTCTCAAGAATGATCCAATGCAGAATTCTCCATACAATCTTATCCAATTCAACCTTCATTAACCTTAGCCTTTTCCATGAGAAATACCTCTTTATATAGGGGAAAGAGAGATGGTTAAATATATTAGGATGATCCCACCAAATTAGAGAAGCGAGTAGGATCCCAACCATATCTATGCCACCTCATCTTCTAGTCGTGAAGGTCGACCTTTTCTTAGCCTTTTGACATCGTCACACCCTAGATGTAGAGCAGCCTACGGAGACATCACGAACCATTTTTAGGGAAGAGTGCGACGATCAGGCATCGTCACATCTTTCTTATGGTGCAGCCTGCGATGACCTTCCTTAATAGGGTTTTTCAGAAGAGAAAGTCAGAAACTCTTCTCATGAAGAAAGGCTCTTTTTGGGAACATGAACACATGTTGTCAATAGATCACTAAGATGACCAAAATAATGTGTAACAAAATTCCCCCCAAAGTCTGAGGCTGGAACTCGTGATAGCCAAAATACTTTGTAGAATGTGTGTGTCGGAAAGGAGTGCATCAGTCGGGAACCTAACTTAACCTAAAAATAGTCAATCATCAACATAATAATATACCATTGTCTGAGGTAGGCATTCCCATACTCAGATTACAGAGTTTCAAATGAGTCATGGCCACTAAAAATACACTGTGGATCCATGTCAATGTGAAACCAACATAGCCACCCAAAATACACTGTGTATCTATGCGCTAAAATGACTCAAATTTAGACATAGCCACGAGACATACAAAGTGGATCTATGGATCTATGTTCCAATACAAATCATAAAGAAAAATTTGCAACCTGGACCAGAATGATATGACTTTGGGTCTTCATTTTTCGTCGTCCCTAAGTATTAATCTAACCATGTGAATATAGGTGTCGAAGTCAAACATGGTAGAAACCACTTGATTATCGGTCAATGATGAGAACCGTTAACAAGTGCGAGAGAAATAACCATTGATGTCAATGAATCCCAAGGTACCCCAATACAATCCAACGAGTGTGAATAAAGGAGTTGAAGTCAAGCACTCAAGATAATCTTCCAATCAGGGGCCAATGATGTGAACCCACTGTTGAATGCGAAGAAACCTACCATTGAGGCATGCAGGCTCTAAGGAACTAAATGATTTCTAAGTCTTGTTCCTGCATAATGAGCTGAGGTCAACAGGAAAAGACTCATCACACGAGGGCCTTGATGTATCCCCCATCAATGACACAAAATAAGTAACATATTTGAGATAGATCAGAGTATGAAGTGATTCAAAATAGACACAGGGAAGGCCGACATGGTAGAAAATTTATAACTGCAGATCGCCAACTCGATAGGAGGCTTATTAAGGTTGGAATTATATTGAACATATGAATGACACAACAATGTTCTTGGCAACATTGACTCAAGGAGGACCCAACATATGGACATGTGGATGGCCGAACAAGGGACAAATGGATTTCCCAACCCGGATTTAATGATGAAGGGGGGTGTCATGCTCAAGAGCGACTATTATTGCCACTAACACGGATAGAGTGACACATTTCTTTCCCAAAATTTCCCCCACCATTTATGGAAAGTACCTCTTTATTTTTACACAAGCTTGAGGAGGATAACATATGGTTGTTGATGTAAGATCATCCTTTGGATCAGTCCCTCGGAGTATGTTTAATGAAACCTGAGAAGGAGTGGTTTGGTCCCATATAGGTCTTTCAATATTTGTTTAACGAATCCAAAGAGAGAAAAATCAGGGGTTTTTCATGTTTAGAGAGTCTGAAAAACACTTAAAGAGAACTCCACAAGTTCCTTTTTCGTAAAATAATTTGATGAGACCAAAAAAGTGATAACCTACCTCTCATCAAATGTTTTCTTCAAATACTTTTATGAGCATGAAAAGAACAAGGTCACTCGACGATCTTTTCATTTTTATGGAGTATGAAAAGAGCTTAAAGGATACTCCATAGGTTTCATTTTTTGTGTTACCATTATGAGTACGAAAAAGCGACAAAATTATACTCGGCTATGTTCTCATTGATTTACAAGCATGAGAAAGAGAAAAAACTAAGCTGAGAGTTTTTCCTAAAAAACTCTAAAAGGATCTGTACACATGACAAATGTATAAAAGAAAAACCCAAAATATGTATCCTTGTTCAATATTCCACTCCTAGATTTCTCACCTGCGAAAAATCAAACACTTGCAATGCCATTAGAACTTTAGGGCTTAGGTGAAATACATAAAATAATATATAAAATATAAATGGAAAAGTAAAACGTGAATAAACATGGGTAAAAACTTCATTTTTACCATTGCATTGTTACTCCACCCAAAATTTGTTCCAAAACTCCCATTTTACCTCAAACTTCCACTACGGATTGTGGGAGGAACAATTGATCATTTGACAAATGGTCTATGTTGAACATGTAATTTTCATATCTTTCAACTTTTCATGGATCAATTTTTTCTTTTCATTGGTTAGAAATGTCTTTTTGAGTTAACTTTTCCAGGGTACCCGTGCGTGGAGGTCGTCGCAAGTGCCCTATATCATGCCCTGCGATGACCCAGGGTCATCATGGTTGTCCTTAAGGCTAGACTACAATGTCTCTGCACTGTATAGGTCTCCTAGACTGCAACGTGCACAATTCAAAAAATGTTTTTAGATGTATTTGCCAATAAAAAGTTTCCAGGCAAAAGATGAAGGTGCTAATCCCTCTTTTATGTTCAATTTTAGGTTTTCTATGGTAAGGATGTTGGAATGGTGAAAGAGAGAGCATGAGGATGAAGATTAATTTGTCGGGAATGGTAAATTCCCTCTGTCAGTTTGGACTGCTAAAATTATTCAAGGTCCACGGCATGAGGGCCCAGTTGAGGTTGCTCGAATACTTAGTTCACATGTGGGATGTGGACCAGTAGGTATTCTGTGTGGGGACTCACATTCTTGAGATAGATATTGAGGATATCTACTTCTTGACTAGGTTTTCTAGCCATGGGGTTCGAGTTACATTGACAAGTAGCATAGGAGGGGGTGAACCTGTGAGCCACTATATCAACGCACATTGTGTGCCCGATAATCAAAAGCATAGCGGAAAAGTCGCTATAAGAGATGTTCATGACTTACCTTTATGGACTATCCTCTACACCATCACATGCATGGCAGGGAGTGAATCTCCCCATATGACTCTTCATAGGGATTTCCAGTATGCGTTGGAATGCATGGAGCCCCGAGTTTTCAACTAGAGTGACAGGGTTATTAGAAGCATGAAAAACTAGTTTACCAAGTGCAGGAGAGGTGACATGAAACAGTTCGGATACAGGTCGATTTTAGTGTCCTTCTTCCTGGAGAGGGTTCCAAATTTGCACCTATAGGTAGAGTGGGGCATACCTTCTCCACATGATCCAAAAATGAAGAGGTGATTCGACCTCATGGCATGACATGTGATGGGTCTTATCGCTAGGTACAATGAAGTTTTATTTGATTGGTTGAGGCCCCAGATGCTTATGGTAGGAAAATACGCATATGCCGGCTTAGACTTCCGAGGTGACCTAGAATTGGTTCTTCCTGAAGGTTCTCAATGGGGGAACATAGGTAAGAAGTACGTTTTGTTTTTATAATGTTTTTGTAATTTTAATATGAAATTTTTTTATGTTCTTTATCTGATGAATAATCAAAAATCTCTTTGATGATGCAGACATGGGACCTCATCGACCTCTAGGTTCATCCCCTATCCAAAGGTGAGGGGAGAGAGTCGAGGTAGTAGAATTAGACACTGCTAACTATGAGGCTATAGAGAAAAACTTGGAGGGGCTAACGATAGACGTCCCAGATGCCTCTATTGATGATATCCTAAGGCATTATCAGCGCCACACAGTGGGAGTATCTGCTTCTATCGGTCGACTGCTCCGTAGAGTAGCACGGGCAATCGCATGTTATCGTGAGAAACATTCTTGATGCTATATTTGTGTAAGAAGCCATGTGCTTCACATTTTTGATATTTTGGTCTTCGGACAAAAACACTTTTTGTAAAAACTTTTATCGTTATATATATATGAGGCTTATATCGGCTTACTTGTTGTATATACAAAGTGTGATTGGATATTATAAATTTCTAAAATGTATGTCTAACACATAATTAGCCAATGCATCTGTTAATTTATTTAGACATCTAGGAATGTGTTGATATTCAATGTGATCAAAATGACGTTCCAAGAGGCGAATTCGTAAATATACCCTTAATAACGTAGGAATTCGAATGGAGTAGACATTACTCAATTGTAGAACTAATAACTGAGAATTTAGTCGTACAATAAGATGACAGATCCCAAGAGACACAACGTTAGTCAATAATTCGATGAATGCACTATATTCTGTGATATTGTAATTCCAGGACCAAGGAAAACACCATGTAGACTAATCAATTCATATGTAGGTGCATATATTTCCCAAGCAACCGATGCTAAGTTCTGAGTGTTGCGACTAGCGCCATCAGCGAAGCCAATATAGGGTATTGAAGACACCGACATATGGAAACCAATAAAAATGCAAGGTAAGCAGTTGAAGGTCAAAACCAAACAACGAAAAAGCACAGAAGATTATGATACACTAAAAGTACAAGCACTCATGCAAAAATGACTTAAGCATAGTAATTATTTAAGTAAATCCCATTTTGGGGCTCACTCAAAGGGATTCCATCATAATCAACTAGCTCATAAGATCCCTTCTCCAACACACATTTGACAATGTAAGGACCTTGCCACATGGCCTCGAATTTACTAGCCCCTAGCAAATCATGATCCTACTCGTAAAGGAGAACAAGATCACCTTCATAAAAAACACGTGGCTTGACATACTTGTCATATTGGGCTTTGACATGTTTCTTCTGAGTTTCAATAACTAGGGAGGCATCACGATAGGTTTCATCTAATTGCATTAAATACAAAAGACGTTCTTCTTAGACAGAGATATTGGGGAGAAGTTCAACGACCAATTTCAAATATGGTATTTCACATTCAATTGACAAGATAGCCTCAATACCATAAGCTAGTTGGAAAGGTGTAAATCCCGTGGCAGACTTGAAAAATGTCCGATAGGCCCATAATGTTGAGAAAAACATCATGTGTCAGGTTGTCTTATGAATTCCTATCATCCATCGAAACATAGAAATGAGAACTTTGTTTATTTCTTCAACCTGGCCATTGGCCTGCAGGTAATAGGGGGTTGAGTTTTCATGGAGAAGACCCAACTTTTCAGTAAGTTTGGGCATCACAAAATTTCAAAAATGGATACCATGATCGGTAACAATATCTTGAGGGATACCAAACTGAATAATGATATGATTGAATATGAACAATGCTGTAGTTCTCCCGGTGTTATCAAATATAGGAATTTCCTAGGCCCATTTAGTGAAGTAATCCACAGCTACGATGATGTATCCATGATGTTGGAAATGTTTAATAGGTAGCATATGCTTGTCATTGATGGAAAGTACAACAATGAATATGGCATGAATACAGGAAGAATGTAACAAACGGGCAGCAGAAGTATTTTGGAAAGAAGCTGCAGAACAACCTCGATAAGATCATAAGAGATAGTGCAGAGGATGTTTCTTATGTTTTATAGGCAGCGTAAGCTTTTCATTGATGGAAAGTACAACAGTAATGATGGATTGAGTATAGCAGTGATGATAAATAGGCAAAGAGAAGATAAATCCAGTAAGATCGAATGATCGAAGGCAACGCAACATTGACAAAATGATCGAAGGCCCGAGAAGCATTTTTGATCGTTGGATCCCATCCAAAATTCCCGACAGCATGAGGGTCATCAGATATGAATAAAGACAAGAAGAGCGCGCTAAAGAGGAGAATAGATCTCAGGCATCGGATCTGAGCACAGGGTCTGACCACCGTTGGATCGAGGAAAACCTGCACGATCTTTAAAAGTGCAAGGAGTAGAGGGCTCACAAATCCCGAAAGCAGGAGAACCGTCCATCTCAGGGGGTTATGTGGACCATTGATCCGACTCCTTGTCAGAGTTTCGGGGATCGAGAGTTGGACATGTCAAAGATTATTGACATCAGGAATCCCGATATTGCAATATGTGAAATCGCGATGTAATCTGAGCCGTCAGATTAAGGTTGAATCTGGACCATTGATTCCAGCCCTTGTCGGAGTTTCGGGGATCGAGAGTTGGACATGTCAAAGATTATTGACATCAGGAATCCCGATATCGCGATATGTGAAATCACGATGTAATATGAGCCGTCAGATTAAGGTTGAATCTGGACCGTTGATTCCAGTCTTTGTCGGAGTTTCGGGGATCGAGAGTTGGACATGTCAAAGATTATTGACATCAGGAATCCCGATATCGCGATATGTGAAATCACGATGTAATCTGAACCATCAGATCAAGATATGATCTGGATCATTGATTCGACTTCTTTACGGAATTTCGTGGATCGGGACTTGTAAGTGACAAGAACATTGAACATTTGGAATGCCGAAATTCCGAAACCTGATTTAAAGGCAAGATTAATAAAGTTCATCCAACGGTGCAGATAAATTGGAATATGATCAGAAGGTTATTATTCTCTCTCACAGTTAACCCCTCAGTTATGAATTTGTTAGTGAAACAGACTCATGATTGCAAATCAGTTAGCGTTTCAGTTGGCGTTTCAGTTTCTCGGACAGTTGTCTTTCTTTTGCCTAAGGAGTTGGGAAGTTGAATCATCGTGTAGTTGTGTATAAAAGAAAATGAGATAGACTGTGTATGGTTGGTTGTTCTGGATATGAATGAAACTAAAGGAGATCAGAGGGCTACTGATGCATGACACAGTGAAACTGCCAGAAACCATTGATGGTGTCTGCTAGAGAATTCGAAGAGACCCCTGTGTGATCACCAGAGGATATGAAAAGTATCCAAGCTTCATCCAAGTGAAGGAAGACTATTCTTAGAAGGGATTGATAGATGGATGAATTGATAGATGGATGAATTGATAGATGGATGAGCGTGGAAGCCTGTAACTGAAACAGAGAAGGTGAGATCAACTGTCACAGAGAAGATGAAGAGTCTCAACTGCCAGAGAGGCTGAGGAATCTCAACATAACATCCATTGATACTGAACGCGTGGGAAAATGGCCAGAGAAGATGAAGAGTTATGATGATGATCACGCAGAGCACTCGAGAGGTGGAGGAGATTGGCGCAGTATGAGCATGCAGAGGAATGGTGAATATTGCATGCACAAGATGCACAGAAGCTATATATACATGGTACAAAGAAGAGATGGGGTTGTTGTTGCTGTTGGAGTTGTTGTGTTCACTGTGTATAAGGATTGAAGTGTGAGCAAGGAGGCAGAGCGCAGAAGTAGAAATGCATAGAAGAGGAACTGTGCAGTGAATTGACATGGCGCACAGACAATAAAAAGAAGAAGAACAGACAACGCAAGTCATGTGTGCAGGAAGGCAATGAGGCAGACAGAGTAACGAAATGCAGCAGAGTAGTGATGAGTTTGGTAAGCCATTGTTGAACATCTTATCACTGTAATAAGTTTCAATAGCAAAGATTTATATTTCAGGGTGGTTGGGAGGTGCTCGGGAGGACTGTTGTCCTCAGAGGTTCAAGTGGGTGCTTGAACACAGGGAGTTGTAGCTTCCATCTGGTTGTAGCTAGAGAAACCAGGGTGGTAGGGTGGTGCAAGGGAGAACTCTTGTTATCTGTTATACAGG
>SNQJ01S0010518.1:95525-126495 GCA_010110895.2 Picea sitchensis
GCCGTCAGATTAAGGTTGAATCTAGATCGTTGATTCGAGCCCTTGTCAGAGTTTCGGGGATTGAGAGTTGGACATGTCAAATATTATTGACATCAGGAATCCCGATATCGCGATATGTGAAATCGCGATGTAATCTGAGCCATCAGATTAAGGTTGAATCTGGACCGTTGATTCCAGTCTTTGTCGGAGTTTCGGGGATCGAGAGTTGGACATGTCAAAGATTATTGACATCAGGAATCCCAATATCGCAATATGTGAAATTGCGATGTAATCTGAACCGTTAGATCAAGATATGATCTGGATCGTTGATTCGACTTCTTTACGGAATTTCGTGGATCAGGACTTGTAAGTGACAAGAACATTGAACATCTGGAATGCCGAAATGCCGAAACCCGATTTAAAGGCAAGATTAATAAAGTTCATCCAAGGGTGCGGATAAATTGGAATATGATCAGAAGGTTATTGTTCTCTCTCACAGTTAACCCCTCAGTTACGAATCTGTTAGTGAAACAGACTCATGATTGCAAATCAGTTAGCATTTCAGTTGGCGTTTTAGTTTCTCGGACAATTGTCTTTGTTTTGCCTAAGGAGTTGGGAAGTTGAACCGTCGTGTAGTTGTGTATAAAAGAAAATGAGATAGACTGTGTATGGTTGATTGTTCTGTATATGAATGAAACTGAAGGAGATCGGAGGGCTATTGATGCATGACACAGTGAAACTGCCAGAAACCATTGCTGGCGTCTGCTAGAGAATTCGAAGAGACCCCTGTGTGATCACCAGAGGAGATGAAAAGTCTCCAAGCTTCGTCGAAGTGAAGGAAGACTATTCTTAGAAGGGATCGACAGATGGATGATCGTGGAAGCATGTAACTGAAACAGAGAAGGTGAGCTCGACTGTCACAGAGAAGACGAAGAGTCTCAACTGCCAGAGAGGCTGAGGAATCTCAACATAACATCCAGTGATGCTGAACGCGTGGGAAAATGGCCAGAGAAGCTGAAGAGTTACGATGATGATCACATAGAGCACTCGAGAGGTGGAGGCGATTGGCGCGGTATGAGCATGCAGAGGAATGGCGAATATTGCATGCACAAGATGCACAGAAGCTATATATACACGGTACAGAGAAGAGATGGGGTTTTTGTTGTTGTTGGAGTTGCTGTGGTCGCTATGTAGAAGGATTGAAGTGTGAGCAAGGAGGAAGAGCACAAAAGTAGAAATGCATAGAAGAGGAACTGTGCAGTGAATTGACATGGCGCACAAAACATAAAAAGCAGAAGAACAGACATCGCAAGTCATGTGTGCAGAAAGGCAATGAGGCAGACAGAGTAACGAAATGCAGCAGAACAGTGATGAGTCTGGTAAGCCATTATTGAACATCTTATCACTGTAATAAGTTTCAGTAGAAAATATTTATATTTCAGGGTGGTTGGGAGGTGCTCGGGAGGACTGTTGTCCTCAGAGGTTCAAGTGGGTTCTTGAACACAGGGAGTTGTAGCTTCCATCTGGTTGTAGCCAGAGAAACCAGGGTGGCAGGGTGGTGCAAGGGAGAACTCTTGTTCTCTGTTATATAGGTTGGTGCCTGTATGATTGGAAGTTGGTGCTTCCATCCAGTTGGTGCTGGAAAGACTCAGGGAGTTGGTGCTTCCTTCTAGTTGGTGCTTCCTTCTAGTCGGTGCTAGAGAAACCAAGGAGTTGGTGCTTCCTTCTAGTTGTTGCTAGAGAAACCAGGGAGTTGGTGCTTCCTTCTAATGGGTGCTAGAGAAAACAAAGAGTTGGTGCTCTCAACAAGTTGCATCTTGCAAAACAGAGGTTGTAGCCTCATTATGAGTTGGTGCTCATATGTATGATAATGTAAAGAATGTAACTATTACTTATAATATAAAGAAAAGGAGGTTTTTACCCTGTATGGGTTTCCTTGAGAAATATTTGTCTCTGTGTTTCTCATATATGTGACTGATGTTGAATGTGCCATTGTTTATTTCCCTACATTATTGTGATCATCATTCAGTGTTTCTGCAAATAGTTTAAAAGAAGCATAGTTGTCTAAGCTCGGTAACAACTGATTCACCCTCCCCTCTTAGTTTTCCAACACATGCCCCCTGGCCGATTGAGGGTTACATGTCATGAAGTCAATGCCCCATTTGTCAAATGGACCAATGGAAACTATAGGATGTAAGGGAGAAGGATGAGATCTTATCTTGTTATGATAAGTTTGGCAAGCATGGCATTTTTGAACAATAGTGATGCAATCTTTAAACAAAGAAGGCCATAAATAACCCACTCGTAAGATCTTTTGGGCAGTGGCATACCTAGAAATATGACCACCACATGCTCTGGAGTGACAGTCATTCAAATATTTCTCAGTTTCGTCATAAGTGAGACATCGTCGAAAAATGGAATCAACACCGCGGTGGTAAAGATTATCACCAATAATGATATATTGGAGGGCTTGATATCATATACGACGACGGTCTTGACTAGATAGATCGGTCTGAAAAGTTTGAGCCTGGAGATAGATAATGATATATATGTACCATACATCATCAAAACTGATAAAAAAGAGGGATTCTTGAGGTAAGTAATCCTCTACCATATTTTTTGTCTCAGTGGAGGGAAGGTCACATATCAGTTCAGTGAAAACCAAAGATTTCTTGGACTTAGCATGTTCAAACTCTAAGTCAAACTCCTAGAGAATAACTATCCACTTGATTTACTTGCCCCCTAGAAATTTTTGGGTGAGGATATGTTGCATAGGGTTTCAATCGGAAATAACAGTGGTCATGTGTAATAGGATATAATGACGAAAACGTTGGACAAATTGAATGACTGCCAAGGCCAATTTCTCCACATGCAGGTATTTGGTCTCAATGGTCATAAGACTCCGACTCAAATAATATATCACATGTTCATCATGTGAAACATACTCTTGGACTAAGTCCACGACAATGGTAGAGTTCAAAGAAGCTAAGTAGAGGAAGTAATCCCAACTATAGTCAGGGGGGGAAAATAATGGTGTATAGGTTAACGCAAGTTTCAAAACTTCAAAGGATTTGTTTGCAGTGTCATCCCATACAAACTCGTAACCTTTCTTGAGCAGCCGAGTGAATCCTTTCGTCAGTTCAGCATAATTAGGGATGAAACAATGGAAAAAAAATTCCTTCCCTTGCAAACTTTGGAGTTGACGTAAAGTGGAAGGAGGAGGTAGATTAAGGATAGCCTCAAAATTCAAGGGGTATACTCGAATCCCGTGTATTGACATAATAAAACAAAGTAATTGGTAGGATTCCACACAAAAAATGCATTTGTGTGGATTTAAGTGGATAGGATAATAACGACAACGTATGAAAATGGCCCTCAAATGCATCGGGTGATCTTGGTGACGCATGGAATGCACCGACAGATCATCAAGATAAGGTTACACGATTTGCTTAATATCATGGAAAGCATAAGACATAGCATGCTGAAAATTCACGCCAGCACTCTTGAGACCAAAGGGTAGTTTACTATAGGAAAAGATTCCCCAAGGGAAAATAAAAGCAGTCTTGTGTTGGTCCGCAGGTAAAATATTAATTGGATTATATCCAGAGAAACCATCCATTAAAGATAATATTTCACTGCTAGCGTAGTCGTCGACAATCTGGTCAATGAAAGGGGTCGGGTAATTGTCCTTAGGACAAGCCTTATCTATGAACCTATAATCTACATAGACGCAGATGGTACCTTATTTCTTATTCACTAGAACTAGATTGGATACCCAATCATTCAAAGCCACGACATAAATAAAGCCATCTTTAAGAAGTTTTTCAACTTCAAGATTGATAGCAGCAGCTTTGCATGGGTGCACTGGGCAAAGTCTCTGCCAAATGGGTTTAGCATCTGGGTATGTCTTAATTTCATGTACAACGATATCAGGATCAATACCTGGCATCTCTTCGTAACTCCAAGAAAAACTTCATGGAATTATTGGAAAAGGGTTTTATACTCATGGACCTCATCAGTAGAATAGGAGGCTCCAATATGAACATTCTCCATGACTCCAGGTTTAATTGATATGTTGAGAGGGATGGTAGGTGAAATTTTGCTCAAGTTCCTTTTGTACAAAACATCATGTGATGACTCAGTAACTGAGGAAATAACCACAACGGTTGACGAAGTCGAAATCCATTGGTAACTCTCTATGGTGTCACATTCTAGAAAGTGAATGGAGCGATGATGCCCATCACCCCAGGGAGTGTGTTCCATAGACATAACTGACATGATCATCTCATCAGTAGGAAATATCACGTGAAATGGATCCAGAGATGAATCATAGAGAAAATGAGAGGAGGGGGTTGTCGATTTAATTATCTTGGTAAGTGGATTCGACCGGACTTAAAGGTATATTTTCACCATAACGAGGGTAATAACTAGGGCTAGGTACTACCCATGGGTCATATGATGCAAGGGTTTCACGAACAGTGGTGGATATCATGTTAATGGAGGCAACAAAAGGAGGGAGAATATCATGTGGTGGGATTGGAAAAGTAGACATCAAAGTTGAATCTTTCAAAATACCCACTCCGACATTCTCGTAACCAGGGGGTGTCTTTGAGATGAAAGGAACATTGATAGTATGGGAATCAGATATAAAAAAGGCCATCTAGTCAATAGTAGCAACCTTTCCTTGGCGTGGGAAATGTATCACATGAAAAAGAGTAGACACAACTGCACACATGGAATCATCCAACAACGGCCAAGTAAAAGGTTGTACTCAAGAGGTGCATCGAAGACCTCAACCTCTACATTGACTGATTTACCTTCCAACGTAATAGACAACGGCAGAAGAACATCGTAGGGTTTAAATATTTTACCATTGAATTCCTTAAGTGTATTGTGTGATTCAGTGAGGGTAGGAGAGCCAATGTATTTCCAACAAGTAACAGACATAATGAAAGTCGAAGCTCTTTCATCAATAACAGTTCTACATATATTCTCTTTTTCAACAACAACTTGGATCTGAAATGCTAATTGAGGAGGAAGCCTTGGAATGTGATCTTCCAAGTCAAAGTTTATTAAATTAGTATTTGTGGGATCAATTTAACTGATGGCCTTTAACAGTTCCTTCCGTTGAGTAGGAAAACTTTGAAGGACTTTGAGAGATGGCATGGAAGAGGGTGCTTGCACAAGGTCTTCTACAATGTTGTAGTTTTGTGCATCACATGCATGAGGATTGAATCCATACTTTCGAACAATGCCCTTGGGAGGAGGGCGAAGGATTGTATCAAGACCCGGTCTTTTGAGATGAAGAGGACCATTTGGAGGTGAATTCGAAGGAGAATGATGAACCAACGAAGGTGGTACATCATCAACTTTCTATTTTAACAGAGAGTAATCCTTGGCTCGAGTTGAGACTGCAACTTTGTTCTTTTTAGAATCACCAGTACACATAAGGACATAAGAAGAGGTAGAAGGGGTAGCTTTGTCATGAATGACCAGTTGGGCTTGTTGTTGAGAAGGGAAATGTTGTGACAAAATGGAAGGTGTAGGAGGTCTTTTTCTCCCTTGGAGGAACTTAGTAATCTTGACGCATCTTGGACAATCTTTCATGTAATGATCGTCACCAAAAATCAAGCAGGGGTAACGAGGCTTACGTTTTTCTTTCTCATCAACGATTTGCATTTTGGCTTTATCATATTGTGGATTATTATTCTTGTCCTCCTTGTTATTACCCTTCCCTTTATTTTTATTTTGATTCTTACCGGTAGGTGTTGATTGAACAGAATTAACTTCGACAGTCTTACCGGTGGAAGGAGTAGGAGTAAGAGTATTTTGTGCATTAGAATTATTAGATTTGGGATTGGTGTGACTAGCTTACGTCCACTGGGTCTCAGCATTGAAGGTGCCAATCACACCATCAGTGGCATGAGAAGCTACTGGAGGTTTTGGGGTAGGGTTTGTGGAAGGACAAGGAGCGTTAGAGATCAAATCGTAAAGTGTTCTTGTTTGCGAATAAACGAGATCGAGATACTGAGAATGACTAATCACCTACTCTTAAGTGACAAAACCACCCATGGAGACATCACAAGAAATAGGTCCAATGAGTGATTTGGTAAACCACTCGGCCAATAGTTGATTAGGAAGGGGAACTTTGATTAGACGTCTTCTCCTCCTCCACTCATGGATGTGATGAGAAATATGAGTGGATGAAGATTGCTTGAAAGAACTCAAAATTTCGGTTCTTGTCTTTTATCGAATTGGCAACTAGTAATGTATCAAAAATTCCATAGCTAGGGTGTTAAAGTCATTGAATAAACCTCGCGGTAACTCGATGTACCATTTTGTTGCCAAACCTGTGAGAGTTCATTGGAAAAGTCATAATAAGACGGAGTCATCCATCAAGGAGTTGGATGAACACCACAGATGAAAAGTCATAACATGATTATTTGGATCTTCTCCTTCTTGACTGCCAAATTTAGGAATGTCAGATGGTAACTTGGCGGTATGATGGGCTAGTAAGGATAATGTAAGATAGGATCATTCAAAATCCTAGACAGATCAGGTAAATCCAAAGTGTCCAGGAAAGGCAACTGTCAGTTCACTTGTGGAAATTGGTAGTTTTGAGGGGGAAGCCCCGTAGGTATACTAGTAGAACCATAAGCAATCTACAAATAAGGAGACAGTACTGACAGATTCGGTTGTGGAGTATTTTGAGGTACATATCCCATAGGGTTGGGTTGATAAGGAGGGTTCCCTTGAAAAGGAATACTAGTTTGAATATTCGAACCCCAAGTGGGATTCAAATAACATGGATATGGTTAACCAAGGTTAGGGGGTACAAAAGAGTTAACTTGAGGATGTTGTCCCCCAGACGGTTGTGGATTTCCTTGGAAAGGAAGATTCCAAGGTAGAGATGGTATCACAGGTGTGTTATGTCCATATAGTGGGTTATGGACTCTAACCTGAGGTTTCCCCCCAAGTTGAGGTTGTGCCCCAATCTAAGGTTGTCCCCCAAATTGAGGTTTCCCCCCCTTAGTTGAGGTTGTGACCCAATATGAGGTTTCCCCCCAAATTGAGGTTGCCCCCCAGCTTGAGGTTGACCTCCAACTGGAATATGGAAACTAGAAGTGATAGAAAGATGGGTGCCTACAAGCATATTGGAGCCACTAGGGCCATATCCTCCAAGAAAAGGTGAAGGAGGAACATAAGACTCTCTGGAGAGAACCTGGGCAGGTGTAGGAACAAAACCAACCGTAGCGTTATACCCAGGAGGAACAAAAAGTCCAAAAACTCCAGATGGAACCTGGGTAGAGATAGGAATAGAAGTATTCAGATCTTTGTACCTAGGAGGAAGTGATGGATTCGGTCTAGATGGAAGTGGTGTCCCAGTCTGAGCTTGGGAGATAACCACATTTTTGGTAGGAATCATGGTATCTTGTGGAACCATAGTAGAATGGGTCATCTGAAGAGTAGGAATCGAGTGAGAACCAATCAACAATTGGTCTGAAACAGTGGTGACACTACCGGTAGTACCAGTAAAATGGTCTAAGGGTACCATATAGGTAACAGACATCCCAGGCACTTGTGATTCCATAGGTTGATCATGAATCTCTCTGAGGTTATCGCAAAGGTCACGCACTATCAAAGGGATAGAACTAGGAATGGAAGTTCCAGCAGTGTGAGTCGGGGTCCTAAATGATTCACTGTGAAAAAGTGGATCCTCTACTCTAGATCCTACGTTAGGTCTGATAGGTAATTCAGTATTATCAACAACAATGATTTCTCCATTTGAGGTCATGCGAAGTACATGCACGTCCGTTCTAAGAGGGGGGATTCTGAAAGACTCTAAAGAGTCCAAAACAGTTCGAAATCCTTCTAAAGAGTGTGCGCTTCCAACTTCAAAAGATACCTCGTTGTTGACTACTCCCTCTGGAGAGTCTTCCGGTGAGTTAGGAGGCAAGGGTTGGTAACCTTCCGGATCTTTCGAGGGTAGCCCTTGCATCCTACATGAACGACGAAGGCCGATGTTTCTTGAGCTAAGTAAAGAATTAAAGAAATCTATGATCGACTAGAGGAAACAAACAACACTCGCTAACACAATCTAGGAATCAAACCAAACAAACAAACCTTATTATTTCAAAGTCAATAGTTGGTGATGAAATCCAACTTCATGAAATCAAGACAAGAAGGGGCTGGGATAAGCAGGTGAAAAAGTTACGTTGACAACCTACTTAAGGGACTTACACATTGGTGCAAGATCCCACACATAATCGTGGGTATACCCTCCAAGGATCTCGAGTGAGTTTGGCCAATGTCAATTCCAGGCACCGTGAAGACTTGCCCCTGCACAGTCACCTCATGTAAAGACCCTAAAGATATAGGCTACTAAGGTTACCAACTACAACAATGATGCCTAGGGAAACAATCGACAATCCGATCTAGCGCAAAATCAACTTGAAAGGCTTCCACTCATCATTGTGCATATACGTTCAAGAAACCCCCATAATACGTGCAATCTCTACATCAATACCAACAAAGAAAGGTGAGTAACTCTGCCAGCCTTAATGGGACCTCAGGTTTGACCCTTGTGTGAGAAGGGATTCCCAGGACAAAATGTAGCAATTGGATTTGAACTCTCCCTATCACAATATATTATTGTGTGTTTTGATGCTTTGGAAAGTGTGTCTTACAACCTATTCCAAAGCCCTATCCTAGATAATGTTGGTTAAAAATATCCCTAGAAAATAAAAGTTACTAATAAATTTTAAATTTACGTTGTCTTTTAGAGGTTTTTGCTTACTAAAAAAATAGACAGAAATGAAACTGTTGATGTTTTGACCTGGACCCAATAACATGCAAAAAGACATGAATGTGAAATTTTCAATTCAATGAACTCTAGTTACTGTAGGGAGAAGGTATTTATTTTGAAGTACAACAAGCTACTGATTGAAATTCTTTAATTCCAAATGAACACAATTCCAAACAATCATGAACTACAAATTTTCCAATTTCTTCTCTTTATAAATATTCCGAATGTAAAAATTTTGTTACAAGAGATTACTAAAAGAATAAATGAATTCAATTCTTCCTTTCCAAGACAAAATCAGAGATGTGATAATGGAAGGAAAACGTAATCCAGAAATATCAAGACATTTTGAACACAATTCCCAAATCAAATTCGTAATGTAGACAAAAACGAAAAAGACAAGAAAAAATCTTGACATAAGCAAGAAAAAATGTTTCTTAATCAACAACCAATCTGACAAACAAAATGAATCCAAAAATCAAGACAAACCAAATATGTTTCATCAAACAAGCACCCAGATGAAGATCTGAGATTATATCCTTGTGACAATGAGAAAAAGAAAAAAACTTGCCAAATGCAAAGAAAGACTTTCAATTACTGAAAAACAATCACAAGCAAGCTATGAATGCAGGAATCAATCAAACATGGGTATAGGAAGTTCACCCTAGTATTTTAAGACAAATATAGGTGGTAAACGACAGAATGAATCACTCCATCAAAGCCTACAGGAGTCGTCCCAGGCTGGGTATGGGACATAGTGTGACGAGCAAGGGTCATCGCAGGCTACTAGTGAAGTAGAGTGCGGCATTGTCGCATTGGATAGGCTAAGAATAAGGCGACGTCTCATGGTAATCGTAGACTGTTAGTAAGGTATAGTGTGACGATCTCTATAAACTTGAAAAATTTGGGAGAATGACAAAAAATCTAAAGGAACTTCTAAACCCAGGGAGTCTGGATGGATCACCCACAGACTCAGAGAATGAAAATTATCAGAGGAAGGTAAGATAAAGGCAAATGTGAAGAAAAAAATCAAAAGGAGGTCGTATCCCTAGTGGAGTCATCAATTTTGTTATGGGACTTATTGGTAAATGAGGACATAAACAAATATCCCTAGATCCACCTAGATCTAGAACAAACCAAAACAGAACATGATGCTTTCCCTAAGCTCTAATCATTGAGTTTGCTATCTAACAAGGGATAGGCAACATACCATTTAAATATCGCTTTTCATTATCGTTGTCATCTTAGCTCCACTCTAGTTCTCCTGTGATGTTGTATATGCAAGGGAACACAAGCCAACCAAAGTGAAATAAATATAGCATACTCAAAGAGAACCTATGTATGTGATCAAGGAATCATACAATAAAACGAGATGAGTTTTATGGAAAAGAAACATATCATTGTATTATATAATAATGAAATTGGAGATTACAACCAAAGCCTTAATGTTGCAAGGTCCCCTTCTGATAACCCTTTGCTCCAACACACACACTTTCTTCAATCTTGAATGAAGAAGATCCACAATGACTTGATGAACTGAAATGAGGCTCTCAAGAATGATTCAATGCAGAATTTTCCATACAATCTTAGACAATTCAACCTTCATTAACCTTATCCTTTTCCATGACAAATCCCTCTTTATATAGGGGAAAGAGATATGTTTAAAGAGATTAAGATGATCCCACCAAATCAAAGAAGCGAGTAGAATCCCAACCACACAGATTCTGCCTCATGTTGTAGAAGATCCTCTTCTAAAACTTTCGTGAAGGTCGACCTTTTCTTATCCTTTTGACATCATTGCACCTGAGCTCTACATCAACCTGCAAAGATATCACAAACTAGTTTTAGGGCAGAGTGCGGCGATCAGGCATCATCACATCCTACTTATGGTGCAACCTATGAAGACCTTCCTTAATAGGGTTTTTCAGAAGAGAAATTCATTCACTCTTCTCATGAAGAAAGGCTCTTTTTGGGAACATGAACACATGTTGTCAATGGATCACTAAGATGACAAAAATGATGTGTAACACCATGTCAAGTTGTTGGAATGGGTAAGGTACAAATAAAGAAAAATAATGGAAACCAATCTTTACTAAAAGAGGTGAGACATATACCATATCTGAGGATAAATATAATTTCAACAGGATAGTTGGCAAGTGAAGGTTGTATATCTACATTACATATAAGGAGTAGAAGGTCGCTAAAGGATCATTGGTAATGGAAAAGGAGAGAAGGTAGGCACATTATATTTATGTACTGCTAATGCTGACTCTTCTATCTCTTTAGCTTCTACAAGAGTGGATACAACACCATGGAATCATAGGATTGGACACATGAGTGAGAATGGGATGCAAATACTTCACAAAAGGAATTTGTTTTCAGATCTTAAACAAGTTGATTTTGATTTATGTGAACACTTTGTTTATGTAAAACAAAAGCAAGTTAGATTTCTCAGGGTTGGAAAGGAAAAGAAGAGTTTAAAGTTAGAGCTTGTGCATACAAACATATGGGGACCAACTCAAATATCATCTCTTGGTGGCTCTCATTATTTTATTACTTTTATTAATTATGCAACTAGAAAAACTTAAGTTTGTTGCATTCAACAAAAATCTGATGTTTTTGACACTTTTAAGAAATGGAAATCTTTGGTTGAGAATGATAAAGGAAAAAGGTTGAAGTGTCTCAAATTAGACAATGGAGGTGAATATTGTAGCAAGGAGTTTGATTATTACTGTTCATACCATGGGATTCATAGAGAGAATATAGTTCTAGGAACACCACAAGAACATGGTGTGTCAGAAAGGATGAACATGACAATCATGGAACGTGCAAGGAGTATGATATTTCATGCTAGGTTTCCCTTACAATTATGGGAAAATGTTGTAGATAATTTTTTTTTACTTAATAAACATAGAGCCTTCAATATCCTTGGATGCTAGCATTCTAGAGGAGGCATGGATAGATAAAAAGGTAAAATACTCATTTCTGAAGACTTTTGGTTGTGAAGCATTTGTCCATATTGATAAAGAAAATAGAACGAAGTTTGAGGAAAAATCCAAGAAGTGTACCTTTATTGGATATGGTGTTAATGATTTTGGTTATCGCTTATGGGATTATGAAAATCATAAAATCATTAGGACTAGAGATGTGGTATTCAATGAAAAGGTCATGTACAGAGATAAGTGGTAGGGAAAGAAACAAGAAAAGGAAAACACAAAATACACAGTTCTTGATGAAATCAAAGTAAATGAAAATCCAAAGGTACCATAAAATCAAAATGTACAACAATAGGATAAACAAACACCTCAAACTCCTGCAAGTGTTGTTAGAATATCTACCAAGTTAACTATACCTATTGAACGATGCTCTCCTTCATTGTATTATTTATTTCTGACTGACTTCGGTGAACCAAAAATTTATGAAGAGGCAATGCAAGTAGACACTAAAAATAATTGGGAGAAAGGCATGAAAGAGGAAATTGATTCCTTGGTAAATGACCATACTCGGGACTTGGTTCAATTGCCTAAGAGAAAAAGAGCATTGAAGAATAAATTGGTTTACAGGTTGAAGGAAAAAGGTGGAGGAAAAACATGATACAAGGCCATACTTGTTGTAAAGGGGTTTGCACAAAAGAAAGGTATACATTTTGATGAAACATTTTCTCTTCTTGTTAAAATGAATTCAATTAGGACTATTTTAAGTCTTGTGGTAGTAAAATATTTGCATCTTAAATAGCTAGATGTAGAAACATCTTTTCTCCATGGGGTTTTGGAGGAAGAGATTTATATGCAACAACCACAGGGGTATGAGGTCAAAGGGAAGAAGAATTTGGTATGCAGGTTGAAGAAGATCTTGTACGGCCTAAAGAAAGCTCCAAGGAAGTGGTATTTGAAATTTGACAAATTTATGACATAACAAGGTTATAGTAGATGTCATTTTGATCACTGTATTTATTTTAGAAGGCTAGAAAATGGAAGTTATATTATATTGCTATTATATGTAGATGACATGCTTATTGTAGGGTATAACATGAAGGATATAAATGTACGATTTTTTTTTTATCTAATTCATTTGTGATGAAGGATTTGGATGTTGCAAAGAAAATCCTTAGTATGAGAATAAGAAGAGACAAGAAAAATTGCAAATTGACATTGTCTTAGGGTGAGAACATAGAGAAGGTGTTGGAGAGGTTTAGAATGCAGAATGAAAAACCAGTTAATACACCTTTTTCTATCCATTTAAAATTAACCTAAGAAATGTGTCCAAAGGCACATGAGAAGATAGAACACATGTCCAAGGTCCCTTATTCATCAACAATTGGGAGCTTGATGTATGCGATGGTGTGCACAAGACTAGACATTTCACATGCAATGGGAGTTGTGAGCAGGCATATGAACAATCCAGGTAAAGAACATTGGGAGACATTAAAGTGGATTCTCAAGTATTTGAGAGGTACTTCTAATCATGCATTATATTTTGGAGTTTCAAACACTTCTCTACATGGATATGTTGATTCCGATATGGCATATGATAAAGATAATAGGAGGAGCCCCACAAGGCATGTTTTACTGTAGGTGGAACAATAGTAATTTGTATTTTGAAACTAAAAATGGTTGTTGCACTTTCAACAATGGAAGAAGAGTATGTTGCTGCTAGAGAGGGTAGTAAAGAGATTATTTGGTTACATATATTTATGGAGGAATTGGGAAAGAAAAAGGAAAATAATAGGTTGTAATGTGACAGTCAGAGTGCCATTCATATTGCAAAGAAATCAACCTTCCATTATAATACTAAAAATACACATCTCAGGTACCATTTCATACGATCTATCTTGGAAGATGGACAATTTAAATTGGAAAAGATACATACTAGCCAGAATCCTACAAACTTTTTAACAAAGGTAGTAACCAGGGAGAAAATGAGTTCCTTCTCAATTTTAGTTGGTATACAAGCATGAAGGTGAAGATGAGAAATTTTCCAGGTCCAAGGTGGATCATAGTCCAACATGCACAACAACAGTGGAGTTGTTGTGATCAGTCTCCAAGTGGGAAATTGTTGGTTGTGGAGCTTGATTATCTTCTTGATTCATAGGTCTTGTTTCACCTGTGTTTGGACCCCATTACCTGACAGGGTGTGGGGGTGCTTTCCCCTCGAAATTTGTCTCCACGTGGGTCTAGGAGGGGGGCGGGGGGGGATAGAGAGAAATTTTGGAGCCCCCCCTGGTGTGGGTTTGGGGGTACTGCCCCTGAAGAGAATTTTTGGGGAATTTTTCCTTGTAAAATATTGTAATTTTGTATTCAATTTGGACTATTCATTATAAGGTTGCAAATCCGACAGCAAAAGTTATGTTAGGGTTTTTTCCCTAGAAAGAAACCCTCTTTTATGATGGAATTGTATTGCAGTTGTGCATATGAGTGAATATTGTATTATGAGAGAGGATATTGTGAGAGAAAGAAGAGGAAGTTACAACGACTATGTTGTAGGTTGTATCCCTTCATTTGTTAGATAATAATAAATGAAGGAACTGGAAATTATGTGCTAGACGTAGCCCACACTGGGTGAACCATGTATATTTGTGTCTTTATTGTATTGTGTATCTTTTGTGTTTTATTTTCACATCTGCTTTTATTTTATTTCTCTGCAATATTGTTTTTTCTAACAATTATTTCCTTTGTTAATTATTTCAATGCACATAATATACAATTCATCCCTCGACCATATTAAAAATAAATACATGTTATTCACTCTAACACATTGGCTCACCAACCTAATTAACATTTATCAATTACATTATAATCTATGGGGATTAAAACTGGGGATGTTACAACAATCATGAACAATGGATTAAATATCCTTATCATAAGTTGGATCTATGCATATCGTTTAATTGAGGATATCACGATTGTAAGAAATCAAGTATCCATGCTAAATGAGAACAACATTGATTGCAGACTCTAATACATTCAAATTAATATCAAACTACTTCTGCAAAGATAGAACATTAAGGACTAGTGGTAAGCAAAATCATTTATTTATCTCTTCAACTACCCATTGTTGTGTTATGGTCTAGGTGAACTTGGTCTTGTCTCCCCCTCTCATTGATTGATTCATGTTCCATGAGATGTGAATAACCCCAACACAAACCTACAATAGCAATTGGCAAGGCCCAAGAAGTTACAAGTATCCATCAGTGTTGTTGGGGCTAGCCAATCTTTTATCACTTGGATCTTTGTTGGATGCACATGTTCTCCATTCTAATCTTCAATGTGTCCCAAGCACTATATTTTATACATATCAAATGGACACTCCTCTATGATGGCATACAACTTGTGGTTCCCAAAGTCTTGAGAAATTGTTGAAAATGTTCTAGGTGCTACCCCCATGTTATTTTCAAGATAAGGATACCATCCAAGTTGACAACCACAAAGGAATTAGTGAAAGGTCACAAGATGCCATCCATCATGCACACGGACATTGTGGGGGAATTTATCATATTAAAATGAATAACTAACCGTTCAAATATATATTCCTTGTATTTAGATGATGTCTTCCATACATCAATGGGTTGGATTGGCCCTTGGTTGTACCTTGATTCAAGATCAATTTTGTTGAAGAAGTTTACTCCTTTATCTAGCAAGTACTTGATCAAAGGGATATGGTACTTGTTTTTTACGATGATTTGTGTAGGCCTTTGTGATCAGTACATAGCTCCCATGATTGATCCTTCTTTTAAAATAGGAAAATTAGTCTCCCACAAAGTGAAACATTTGGCTAGATGTGGCCTTTCTTAATCAACTCCCAAGTTTTCCAGTTGATCTCATCATTTTCCAAAATAAATCATTCGTACATGAGATCATTGGACAAAAGGGTTCTTGGTGTTTAATTGATTTGATTATTCACCTAATATTATAGTGGTACTCTTGTGGAAAACATGAATATGTCTTCTTATTATGTTATCTATTGATCTATGTTTCTCCATGATTGCTTCACTAGAATTATTGAAATACTTTGGGATTTTGTTGAAATCTTACTTTATCAATGGGATTTGACCATAAAAAGTGCAAACTCCCTGATTTTTGGAATCATCTCTTTGCATTTTTCTTACTTATCAAAGAAATTATGGTGAACGAAGAAAACTCTAGAATATTGTAGCACTAACCTCCCAATGTGATGATGATGCTTCAGGGTCTATAATGGTACACTACATTTCTCTTCCAATTTGATGTAGGAGAATCCTTTCCACCTCAGCATGCGCCAACAATGTAGCACATTAGTGAAAGTTCAAGAAGGGAGAGAGGCACCATCCCTCTCATTTCTCCCTTGTATTTTAAATTTCAATGTATTTATTCATAATTAAATGTTGTAAGGTTGGAGTAAAGACAAGTTGGCCTTTATGCAGGATGAGTGTAATTTCCTTTATTAAGGCTTGAGTTGGACATATCTTGAGAAGTGGCTTAGATATGACAAAGTACATGATCATTCAATGTAATCAGCCTTAGTAGATAGGCGATGTAATGATGATTGCACAACAGTAGGTAGTTGGAGGGAAGGCTCGAGGAGCCCCTCTTTTGTAAAAATTCTTTGTAGCAATTTTAATTATGGTGTGAGGCGTTGTTGAGCCTTAGAGAGCTCAAGAGAGGAGTGGGGAAAGGAGAAATACTATGTTGCAGTCTGAGATTGAAAACATTGTACAAACATTCAAAATTTAATTAAAATAGAAGTTTTTTTCTTGCATATAAGGTTCTATGTGTTTTTATGTGAATTCTCTGTTTTGCTTCTGAATTTTTTTACTGTGTTTATGTGTGTATGCTATGGATATATGAAATTATGTTTCAATTGCAGGATAAGATAGAATTCCCTATCTGTTTGTGAGTTTGTTGAGAGTTATGGTTTCTTTAGGCTGGTGCAAGGAGTGAATGACAGAGTATACATACCTCTGTAGCCAATGCAAGGAGTGTGTATTTTGAATTCTATTTTGATTTTAGAAAGAATGTGCGAGGAGGGCACACCAGAAAAATTACAAAATCAGAAGGAGCCTCGGAATTAATGAACACTCTAGAGGAAATCCTATGTAGAGAAAGCACAACTAGAGTTACTAAATACTCTGTAAGCTAAAAAATGAGTGCTTTGATCTGGTGCAAGGAGTGCACATGAGAAATATGTTTCGAGTTCTGAGAGAAGAGTGTCAGAGAAGACACCCTAGAGTTACTGAACACTCTGGTAGCCAGTCCAAGGAGGATTACTTCAGGGTTACTAAACACCCTGAAATATAGTGCAGAGGAAGCACAATGTATAGAGTTTCTAAATGCTCTAAAGGGTATATATGCAAGGATTGCATTGATCAGGAACTTTCCAGGAGGGCACCAGGATCCCTTTGGAGAATAAAGGGACATATACCATTGAGGTTGAGCCGGTTTAAAATCTCAAGAGAAACATAGTTGTTGAACAGTCTGGGGAAGAGATCTACAAGTGTGCATTGAGCAGGTGCAGAGAATGAATTAGTGAGCCTAACAATTTCAAAACTCAGGGGAAGACTCGTGCAAGGCGTGTGTCAGGCCAACACTTGGGTGAAGTGTTTAGAAATTATGAGAACTCATATAAGCGCAAGTGTGCACCATGGGTAGAGTATTTCAATATTTACAATACCAAGAGGAGGAGCGTTGAGTGCCACAAGGGCACAAGAAATCCTTTGAGGAACAAAGGGCCGAGACCCTTGGTAGGCCGAGATAAATTCCAAAGCTTAGGAGGGGTAGTTCCTTTATGCACAAAATCTTAGAAAAGAGTGCAGAAGGATGAGAGAAGTCCAAGTCTCGGATTGTGAGTAAGGAATCAAGGGGTGTGTCAGTGGTCCATAATCCTTGAAGGAGTCTACGAAATCTCAGCAGAGGTAGTGAGTTCAAGTACTCGGAGGAGGAGACTTAGGATTTTTTCCAAGTCCAAGTGAGTCCAAGGTTTAGAGGGGGCGTCTGAGGTTCAAGTTACCTTGAGAAGACAAGCTCAAGGAGGGATATCGTTTCTTTCCAAAGAACAAGCCAATGTCGAGCAGACAACCTTGTGGAGAGAAGGAGTCAAAATATCTGGAGGTATAGCACTGGTCAAGGTGGTGTGGTTAGAGTCTGGCCAAGGGATTAAAGGTCAAAGCCTTTGAAAAATATGAAGGATCCTTCATTAGAAGTAAGGAGAAGTGCACAGAAGGGAGAGGCTACACAAGCCGTCGATCTCGGTGGGACAGTGATATGGACCGTCAGATATATGTCCAAACCAATAGAGGAGCATACAGAAGAAGGTTATCAAAGACAATAAATGGATGGATAGTATTTGTTCAGGAGGTCGGTAGTGATCTGATAAACATCATATCTGAGGAAGTTGCATAGGACTTAAGCGTAATGGAGTTCCATCCCCCAAGGATCCGAATTAATTGTAGTCGTTAGATATCATGGGGACACATGTCATGTGATCCTGTATTTCGACACTAGAACACTTCAGCGAAGCTGGAGGTGAAGCCCCATAATCCCAGGCTTCCGAAGACCCAGAGGCCCGAATGCCATCTCAACCATCATATTGGAGGGCATGTGCCATCTGATCAGCACTTCGTTGGTTCCTTGTTCGGGAGGAATAGTAACAAAAGGAGCGTAGGAAGGACTCCCAGAGACTAAAGTCACGGATTCCATCGGGACCGTTAGTCCAGAGGACAACAGTCAACAGATTAGAGACTCCAAAGGATTGAGGGTTCAGAGGTCTCAAGGGGAAGAGAGTGCAAGACACCCAAAGGCTGAAGCATATCCAGTTATCAATCTAAAGGAGACGAGTGGAGGGTAGAGATTCACTCTGCTACACCGACGTTTGGAGAAGTGTAAAGGCTTGGTGACGGGATAACCCCCAGAGGCCCAGATCCATAAAGGGTCTGGTCCATCCACATGTCATATTTCAAAACCGTTGATCCACCGAGGGGGTGGTTCTTTGGTCCTTCACTCCGGAAGAACTGGAGGTCGATGCATAAAATATATAACGAAGCAGGTCCGTCGAAATATTTTCCAGCTATTGATTCAAACAGAGGGTTGTGAACCATCGATCTGTGTTGGCATGTTCAGGACTTTGCCAATTCGCGAGTCCAGGAAACTAGAGTGTAAACACCCATAGCCCGAAGCTCTAGAGTCCATGAAGTAGAGTGATGTATCTTAGAACCCTTTGGGTTAATCCCTAGGTCATAGCCCGAGGTCATATGAGGAAAGGGGCTTAGCGAATGGAGCTAGTGCCTATGTAATTTCAAATTTCTAAAAAGGAAAAGGAGGGTTCAAAAATCGCCCATGGGTTTTGGAGAACCTGCACAAGGAGCTAAAAAGGGGCCTGTGTAAACTTGTTTGGGGGTCTAGCAAGGGCCCTAAGTGTCAATCCAACTCCATTTCTTAAACGATCCTAGACTGAGAGGTCAAGCAGCCTTGAGAGGAAGAGGGGGTCTGTGTCACACTTAAAGTGAGGTTGACCAAGAAAAAAATCATAAAATTCAAGGGGGGAACTATCACACAATACTTCATCCTTTTTGTGCTATATTGAAAACAACATTTAAAATTTATACAAAGGCCCTATCCCTTATTTAATGAACCAATGGTGTATGGATTGTGGTGGGGGATTGTTGGTAGTTTTAACATTTTGACAACATCTCCAAAATTTAAGTTATTTTAGATATCATTGTCAATAATGAATTGAAAGGTTGTCCCCTTCACCCACATTTGTGAGTTAAATAAATGTCCTTCATATTTTAACTCCTCAAGGTCCTCTAGTTGCACCTATGAACTGGAAATGTTGTCACTAGGGTTAGCTATTATGATCTACTTCCCACAATCCTAGGTTTGCAATGGTTCCAACACTAATGAAGGTGCAAGGGTTTTTATGTTGCTATAGGATGCAAGGGTCATAGTGCATATCCATAGTACATAATAAAATCAAGTATTAATACTTGTGATGGGCATTTAAGAGAAGAAAAAAAAACCAAATTACATAACACCACAATGATTTTTATCTCATTTATATAATATTAGTCAATTGGGACTACATCCTCCTTACAATCTTTAGAAAGAAAAAAAAAAAACATAACTCGGGCTTAAAGCATCATCTTCCCTATACATGAAATAACTAAAAGAGATAAAAAATCATTTTAATCCTTCTCTCATTTATGTATTACCAGGTTGAATCTATTACTCTAGTTGTATAGAAAAAAACCGTTTTGCATTCCCCTAACAATGTTGTTCATTTCCTTTTCCTGGATCGTGTGATAGATAACTTGAATACCTCATGGTACTAGATAGATTCTATCTGAACCCTCCATGACTAGGGTGTTTCATATTTCATTGACCAATCATTTTCCCCTTGTTTTTTTCTCTTCATTCTCTTCCTTTTCCAGATGTAATTTAAACTTCATTCCTTCGTTTTCAAATATATAAGTGTTCTCACGGACATCATGGATGGCACCTCGATCATACTATGATGGTTTCTCGAATAATATGTGACAAGTTTCAGGGATGATTTTAAGGATGGAAATTTGTTTTAAAATGTAGAAACCTTGGCGAATCTTACTAATCCTTCATATGTCAACTATAAATGTTTGACGATATTTTTGTAAAAATATTCAAATTTCTAAGGATTTTATATAGATTTTATAAACTTTTGGCAATTTTAAAGGTAAAATAATTTTATCCTATAGAATTTGGGCGAATCATTTTTAAAATAGTGAATCTTGTTTTTGGAAAAACCATGGAAAATTAGCCCATGAGCGAAATTTAGCCCCTAAAATCATCCATGACAAGTTCCCATGTGAAAAAAATCACATATAATGATATTATGGTAATTTTAGATTTGAAATTAAATCGTGCACCATTGATACATAGTGACTTTATGCCCCTTTTGCAACCATGATAACTTATATAGATTTGGGTGAGTTGTGCACTTATTCTAAAATTTTTGGTGCTAGGCATGTGTGGTGTTGTCTATGCCAAATGTTGTAAAGGTTCTAAGGTAGTGGCCCTTGAACCCATATGACAAAAATGATGAGAGGAAAATAAGGGAACTAGGCCTTAGACTTTGGTTGGTATTCCTAGTATGTCGATCACTAATTGTTCATGCATAACCATTTGCACACATTTTTTAATTCTTTTTTCACATCTAATTAATAACTTATGCATAATAAATAACTTCTTAATTATCAAAATAAAGTATTGGAGTTATCAAGATAAGGTTGACTTACTTCATTTAACTTGTCTTCATATATCTATGCATTGATGGATGTTAAGTTTGAGTAAACTTAACATGTAACATGCATCTATTATAAGCATAGATAGTTGCGTTATGATCACAAATAGGTGAGGAATTAGCATGCAATCATCTACTCTATTAAAAGGATCTAATTCCTCATTGTATATATTTGATTAAGAAATAATTGAGTTTTCCCCCTTGTTTTGTGGATGTTTCCCTTTCAAGGGTTTTACCACATAATATATTGTTTCATTTGTGATTTTGTTGTTCTAATATGATCATGTGACCATGTGCAATTTGAAACATGGTATCGACTAGTGAAGTTTTAGAGTAAACTTTTATCATTGAATGAGTTATATTACCAGTTTCTATAAATCGGTTACTAAGGAACTTTTCACATTCTAGTTTTTTTTGGAGCAACTCTAACTAAATAGTTGAGTCTAGAGAGACAAAATTAGCTAGAAATAGGTTTTGAATGCTCCATATATGCACATTTTCGTATCTTTAACTCGGGGTTTTGTAAGCTTTGTTTATATTTCTTTTTTAGTTTCTCAAAATTTTATTAAAAAAAAAATTTGGTTGGCCATACACTTGGTTTTTTTATCTAGTGCTCTGAATCCATTTACCTATGGTTCCTTTGTTGCATTACCTCCCTTTATTTTCCTCCTTTCACTATATTTTCCTTTCCCTCTCGTTATCCCTCCATTCTCTGTTGTCAATCCAATATTCTAACCCACCACTGATTATTTATAAGTTGATGTATCCTTCCCTTACCACCACCAACCACCTTATTTCCTTGTGTTGCATCCATTATAAATACCCCCTAATACCCCCTAAATCCTTTCCTAGTGGATTACTATATCACTCAAACATTTGGTGGCATACTTCCCTCTATCTTGTGCCATCCTTTAGTGTCCCTACTCCATTTATTGACCCTCACATTGCTTGTTCCTCCTCTCCTCACCTCAATACCCTACTTGTCACCCTTTAATTCTAACAGTCTCTCCATACCATCGATTCACACCTCCATAGTGGACTCCCCTCACATATACCCTCCTTTGACCATGTATGAGCATCCTCTCCATGTGTATGCCACCTCAACACACAAGCACTACCATGTGGCCACTACATATTACCATGTAAGTAGTACCTACATGTCATAGTGACTCATGGCCTCACCACATGACACCACATCATTTTTTATATCCAATAAGCTAAATTGTAGGTACAATAAGAGTGCCAAATAAATACCACATGGATAAATTTGTGATTACCACATGGTACTTCAGGGCATCTTTTTGGATTTCACATCCAATATTTGAATGTCATTTTCAAATTGACATAGTTTTTCCATGTAATATTATATTTTAGTGCAGTTTTACAGTGTAAGTACAATAAGAGTACCCAATCAATGCCACATGGATCAATTTGTGATTACCACATGGTACTTCAGGGCATCTTGTGGGATTTCACATCCAATTTTTGAAGGGCATTTTCAAACTAACATATTTTTTCCATCTAATATTTGATTTTAGTACAATTTTTTGTAGACGATGTATTTGTGAGTTTTATTTATAGTGGCATAATTAGTTTTATTTTATTTTGTTATAAAACTCTATTGAATTTGCATTTTTTTACAGAAAAGTAGATCTAATCCTCAATTTGAAATATTTTTAGGGACATAGTTTCCTCATGGACTCATTTTTTAGTGCCCCTTTTCTAATTTCACTAATTTTTCAAGCTCTCTAAATGTGTACTTTATTCATCTCATTATGGCCTTTGATTTTTTATTTGAAAATTTTGATATTAATCCTAATGAGATTTGTTTGAAAAACACCAATTATTACTCCTAGAGATCCTATATGGAGGATCTACTCAGAAGTAAAGGTATTTATTGAATCACAATTGGGCTAGATCCAACACCACCGGATAATGAGAACCTTGCGAAATGGTTAAATTGCAATGATGAAGCAAGAGGAAAATTGGTTGGATTTGACACCACAAGTTAATGAGAAGCTCATGAAATGGTTAAATGACAATGATGGATCAAGAGGCCTCAATGGCATGTCTATCTATGAGGATATAAAATTTCATGTTCAAACCCTTGATACACCACAAGGAACATGGTTCAAATTTGAGAATATTTTAATTCATGATCATTGGTTGGAAAATCAACTCATTTAACTTGATCAAAAATAATTCTCCAAAATTAAAGATCACATTTCTAAATTCAACCTCTCAAAAAATCAACTTGGTTATTGTGGAGTCACTAAGTTGGTTGATCAAGTAATCATGCTTATCCTTTCCAGGTTCAAAGTTCCTTTTGATATTTTTGTCTCTACATTTTATTCCACTAGAGATGTATTAGGAACAAATTATATCATGCCTTATTTTCATATTTTTTTGTGAATAATTAACACATGAGTAAGAAAGCTCTTGCACATGGGTGCACTTGATATATGTTTCAAATAGAAATTTTTTCTTGTTCACAACAATGGGGGCATCAAAACCTTCAAGAATTAATCTAAAGGATCCAAACTACCCAATACCACAAAGTCTCCTTCAATACCTCTTCATCCATAGTCCCACAATGGATCCAAGTCAAAGGAAAGGAGTTGTTAGAAAAACAAGATCACAGAGCAATAAAATAAAACAAATGCGGAAACAAAACACATAAGATACACAATACAATAGAGACATAGATATATGTGGTTCACCTAGTGTGGGCTACATCCACCAAAAAAATTTCCATGTCCTTCCTTTATTATTATCCAATAAATGAAGGGATACAACCTACAACACACCTGTTGTAACTTCCTCTTCTTTCTCTCATAATATACTCACTCAGAATACAATATTCACAATGATACATAGCCACAATACATTTCCCTCATAAAAGGGGGTTTCCTTCTAGGGAAAAAAACCATAACATAACTTCTATCGTCAGATCTGCAACCTTATAATGAACGATCCATATTTACTATGAAATTACAATATACATTTACAAGGAATTTTTTCCTTCGGGGTCCTACTTTCCCCCGAACTCCCCAACTAGGGGGATGCCCCCCCTAGACCCCATAGGAGGGAAAATCCCCCCTTTCACTCCCCCACGTGGAGGAGTCTACATTCTTCTGGGGTGTAAAGTCTTCATGGGATATAAACACAGCTAAAAACAAATGCCTCTAAATCATGAAGATAATCAAGCTCCACAACCAACAATATCCCACTTGGATACTGATCTCAACAACTCCATCACTATTGTATCTGCTCGAATATCATCCTTCTTGGACCTGGAAAATTTCTCATCTTCACCTTCATTCTTGAAGACCAACTTAAATTGAATAGGAACTCAGTTTCTCCCTAGTTACTCCCTTTGTTAACATGTTTGTAGGATTCTGGCTAGTGTGTATCTTTTCCAACTTCAAATGTCCATCTTCCAAGACGAATCATATGAAATTGTACATGAGTTGTATATTCTTAGTCTTCGAATGGAAGGATTATTTCTTTGCAAGATGAATGGCACTCTCACTGTCACATTAAAACCTATTATCCTCCTGCTTCTTTCCCAATTCCTTCATAAACCTCTATAACCATATCATTTCTTTACTAGCCTCTGTAGTAGCAACATATTCTGATTTTGTTGTTGAAAGTGCAACAACCTTTTGTAGTTTAGAAATACAACTTATTGTTGTTCCACCTATAGTAAAAACATACCCCGTGGTGCTCCTCTTTCTATCTTTATCACATGCCATATCTGAATCAACATGTCCTTGTAGAATAGTGTGTAAACCTAAAAAACATAATGCATGAGTGGCAGTACCTCTCAAATACCTCAGAATCCACTTTACTACCTCCCAATGTTATTTACTTGGATTGTTCATATAACTTCTCACAACTCCCACTGCATGTGAAATATATGGTCTTGTGCAAACCATCGCATACATCCAACTGCCAATTGTTGATGAATAAGGGACCCTAGACATGTATTCTAGCTCCTCTTGTGTCTTGGGACACATTTCCTTCTATTAATTTGAAATAGTTGTTAAAATGTGTACTAACTGGTTTTGCATTCTGCATTCTAAACCTCTCCAACACCTTCTCTATGTACTTACACCGTCAGATCTGCGACCTTATAATGAACGATCCATATTTACTATGAAATTACAATATACATTTACAAGGAATTTTTTCCTTTAGGGGCTTGCTTTCCCCTGGACTCCCCAACTAGGGGGATGACCCCCCTAGACCCCGTAGGAGGGAAAATCCCCCCTTGCACTCCCCCACGTGGAGGAGTGTACATTCTTCTGGGGTGTAAAGTATTCATGGGATATAAACACAACTAAAAACAAAGGCCTCTGAATCATGAAGATAATCAATCTCCACAACCAACAATATCCCACTTGGATATTGATCTCAACAACTCCATCACTATTGTATCTGCTCGAATATCATCCTTCTTGGACCTGGAAAATTTCTCATCTTCACCTTCATTCTTGAAGACCAACTTAAATTGAACAAGAACTCAGATTCTCCCTAGTTACTCCCTTTGTTAACATGTCTATAGGATTCTGGCTAGTGTGTATCTTTTCCAACTTCAAATGTCCATCTTCCAAGATGAATCATATGAAATTGTACATGAGTTGTATATTCTTAGTCTTCGAATGGAAGGATGATTTCTTTGCAAGATGAATGGAACTCTCACTGTCACATTAAAACCTATTATCCTCTTGCTTCTTTCCCAATTCCTCCATAAACCTCTGTAACCAGATCATTTCTTTACTAGCCTCTGTAGTAGCAACATATTATGATTTTGTTGTTGAAAGTGCAACAACCTTTTGCAGTTTAGAAATACAACTTATTGTTGTTCCACCTATAGTAAAAACATACCCTGTGGTGCTCCTCTTTCTATCTTTATCACATGCCATATCTGAATCAACATGTCCTTGTATAATAGTGTGTAAACCTTAAAAACATAATGCATGAGTATAAGTACCTCTCAAATACCTCAGAATCCACTTTACTACCTCCCAATGTTATTTACTTGGATTGTTCATATACCTTCTCACAACTCCCACTGCATGTGCAATATATGGTCTTGTGCAAACCATCGCATACATCCAGCTGCCAACTGTTGATGAATAAGGGACCCTAGACATGTATTTTATCTCCTCTTGTGTCTTGGGACACATTTCCTTAGTTAATTTGAAATAGTTGGCAAAATGTGTACTAACTGGTTTTGCATTCTGCATTCTAAACCTCTCCAACACCTTCTCTATGTACTCACCCTGAGACAATGTCAATTTGTGATTTTTCATGTCTCTTGTTATTCTCATACAAAGGATTTTCTTTGCGGCACCGAAATCCATCATCGTAAATGAATTATCTAATTTCTTCTTGAGCACATTTATATACTGCATATTACACCCTGCAACAAGCATATCATGTATCTAATTTTCTATCTTTTTAAAATAAAAACGGTGATCAGAATGACATCTACTATAACCTTTTTCTATCATAAACCTGTCAAACTTCAAATACCACTATCTTAGAGCTTTCTTTAGTCCATACAATATCTTCTTCAACCTGCATACCAAATTTTCCTTCCCTTTGACCTCATACCTTTATGGTTGCTACATATAAATCTCTTCCTCCAAATCCCCATGGAGAAAAGTTGTTTTTACATCTAATTGTTCAAGATGTAAATATTCTACTGCCACAAGACTTAAAATAGTCCTAATTGAAGTAATTTTAAAAAGAGGAGAAAATATATAATCAAATCTATAACTTTCTTTTATGCAAACCCCTTTACAACAAGTCTATCCTTGTACCCCTTTTTTCCTCCATATTCTTCCTTCAAATTGTAAACCCATTTATTCTATAGTGATATTTTTCCTGCAGGAAACTGAACCAAATCCCAAGTCTGGTTATTTACCAGGGAATCAATGTTCTTGTTCATTCCTTTCTCCCACTTCTTTTTAGTGTCTACATGCATTGCCTCTTCATAACATTGTGGTTCACTAGAATCAGTCAACAATAAAAAATACAATGAAGGAGAGTATCATTCAAGGGGTCTACTTAACTTGGTAGATCTTCTAAAAAAACTTCTAGGAGTTTGATGTACCTATCACTCCTATTGTTGTACATTTTTATTTTTTGGTACCTTTGGAATTTTTTTCTAGTGATCTCATCAAGCACTATGTATTCTGGTTTTTCTTTTTCCCGTTTCTTTCCCTACAACTGATCTTTGTACATGGCCTTCTCATTGAATATGACATCTCTACTCCTAATTATTTTGTGATTTTCATAATCCCATAATCGATAACCAAAGTCATTAACATTGTATCCAATAAAGGTACACTTCTTGGATTTTGCCTCAATATTTGTTCTATTTTCTTTATCAATATGGACAAATGCTTCACAACCAAAAGTCTTCAAAAATGAATAGTTTACCTATGGAATTATACCATCCAAAGATATTTAAGTTCATTTGTTTATTAAGTAAACAACGATATCTATAGCATCTTCCCAAAACTGTAAGGGAAAACCAGCATGCAATCTCATACTCCTTGCACGCTCCATGATTGTCATGTTGATCCTTTCTGACACACCATTTTCTAGTGGTGTTCCTAGAACTGTCTTCTCTCTATGAATCCCATGGTATGAATAGTAATCATAAAACTCCTTGCTGCAATATTCACCTCCATTTTCTAATCTGAGACACTTCAACCTTTTTCCCTTCTCATTCTCAACCAAAGCTTTCCATTTCTTAAAAGGATCAAAAACATCATATTTTTGTTGAATGCAATAAACCCAAGTTTTTCTAGTTGCATCATCAATAAAAGTAACATAATAATGAGAGCCACCAAGAGATGATACCTAAGCTGGTCCCCATACATTTGTATGCACAAGCTCTAACATTTCACTCTTCTTTTCTTTTCTGACTCTGAGAAATATAACTCTCTTCTATTTTCCATAAACACAATGCTCACAGAAATTCAAATCAATTTTTTTAAGATCTGGAAAAAAATTCTTTTGTGAAGTATATTCATTCCATTCTCACTCATGTGTCCAATCCTATGATGCCACAATGCTATATCCACTCCTGTAGAAGCTAAAGAGATAGAAGACTCAATATTACTAGTACATAAATACAATCTTCCTACCTCATTTCCTTTTTCTATCACCAATGATCCTTTAGTGACCTTCCACACCTTATCTGTAAATATAGATATACAACCTTCCTTAGATCTACCCTGTTGAAATTAGGTTTTTCCTTAGATTTGGAACATGTCTTACCTCTTTCAACAACCATTGGTTTCCATTCCTTTTTCTTTATTTTTACCTTTCACATTCCAAAAAATTTGCATGATGCATGTCCAAAATAACCTTGAACATAATCTAGAAAATGTTTCCTATGGGGCGTGGCATGAAATGAATCCCCTGAATATACTACCCAAGACTCATAAATATTATCTACAGAAATAATCAAAGAATCTTGTAACACATCACCTGTTACATTTGCTTCCTAGTTTTTCTCTTGTTTTCCATCTCTTTGTTTCTTTGGATCTCTTCAGTCTTTCTTCAGATGTCCTTTCTTTCCACAATTACAACACTCTATCTTTCCAAGTCTATATTTGGATCTTCCCTTCCTAGAATTATCGTGGTTCCCTGATACCTTTCCTCTATCCTTTTGTCTTCCCCTATTCTCCATGTTTAACACATTACCTGATGTATCACTTGTGCTTTTCCATCACATTTCCTTGTTAAGGATAACGCCAAAAAAATCATCACATTTTAGAGTGTTTGAACTAGAGACAAAGTTACTTACAACCATGACCAAGCCATTCCATATTTTTGGCAATTAGCACAAGATTACAAGAGCCATGACCTCATCATCAAATTACACTTTTACAGAACTTATTTGATTAGTAACTATGTTAAATTCATTTAAATGAGTTGCAATAGACCCACCTTCTGACATCTTCATATTAAATAATATCTTCATTAGAAATACCTTATTGGACGTCGAGGGTTTTTCATCAAGTTTATCCAATGCATCCATGATCCAGGGGATCAAATTTCACTCAAAATTCAAAGTGCTCGGAATTTCTTCAAATCAAATGGGTGCGCAGACCTCATCGTCATGAACCCAACGCAACTTGTTTGGGTTCAAACAGACATCGGATGAGAGAGATATCGCGTTATGTTTAAATTGTCAAACAGGCCAAAAAAAAATGTGTGTTGACTGTGCAGTCTGTACAGTCCGTATGGATTTTAACGTGGCAGGGCCATATGACACGTGGTAGGTCCGTACGACATGTGGCAGGGACGTATGACATGTGGAAGGTGTTGGTTGGCAGTCGTGTGGACGAATTAGCGTCCAACACGTGGCATGTTTGCGGAGAATGGAATGGTGACACGTGGCCCAATCAATGGCTGTCACGTGTCACCTGGATAGTGGTTTAAAACTTATGTAGTCGGAAGGACTCGACCCCATGACCTCCGAGAAAGGGGAAGAGCTTTAGGAAGGTCCACCCAATCGGCGCGCCCACATATGATTCTTAATATATATATGGTTTGCAATTTATTTAAGTTGCTTGTGTTTTGAAATGGGGCGTAATCCAAGCCGGGGCTTAGCCCCGACCCCCAGTCATATATGAATGCCATGTAACCACCGGCGTGCGTGCGCGCTCCAAACCTTTTACCATATGTTTTAAAACATGGCCCCTTTTTGTATGAGTGTGCGGTCAGATGGTGACTCATATGCCCACGGGTTTTGGCGGTTAGGGGCTAGGCGCACCCTAACCATCCTACAGTTCGCACCATTTTGCGATTGCGCCCGTTGCTAGGTTTTAACACAAATATGCGCGTCAGGGCTAGGTTGAAGATGCAGAGGTGCATTTTGGCGATCCAGAGATCACAAGTTTGAAGGGGAACTTCCAGGAAGCCTATATTCTTCAATTTTTGGCCAAACGAGGTGCCGAAAAAGCCCAGCTAGGGGTTTTTGGACGTTCTGAAGCCATTGGAGCCATCTATTTGGAATTTTGAGAATTGTAAAGAACATATTTTATCACTTTGAGAAAATAATACAAAATATCCATTGGAATCTGGACCAGGAGATGTAGCCCAAGAGAGGGGTGAACTCCTTTATCATTTGTTGTGATATGTGTTTTTTGTTTGTTGTTATTTGATGTTGATTATATGCATCTTGAATGTGTAATTTTTATAAAAGTTGTGTTTGCAAAATTGATCCATTTTCATAAGAACACTTGAATTAAAACTTGCAAATATTTTCAAGAATACAAGTCTTTATCATTTTCATATCAAGTTGGTATCAGAGGATAGGTTTTTGAAGGCTTGATTATTTGCAAGTGTTTTGTTTTCTGATGCTCACAAGGTTGAAACTCACAAGAGGAGAAGGTAAAATTGTCGAGCCAAGTTCTCATCCTTCAAGAAGAAAGATTATATCATCACCTCAAGCTTCAAGGAGGCATTCACCAAGTATGGCTCATGAAGAGAGTCATGAACATATTCCTACAGAAGATGAAGATCTCAGAAAGGCTTTCATGGAAATGGGAGAAATGATGAAAGTCTTGATGGAAGAAAGGAATACAAGGTTGCAAGGTGAAGGCTCCAACCCTTCAAAGCAAAAGGGAGACAATGGTGATAAGACTCCAAATGGAAATGGAGGGAATGGTGCTTCTCCACCACCCTCACCTTCTTCTTCTTCTTCTTCTTCTACTAGTTCAAGACCTCTTCCAAATTATCCAAAAGGACATGATAAAACTCCTCCACAAATTCCTTTATTAAATCTTGATATTAAATTTGAATTGCCAATGTACAATGGAGAGGTAAATGCTGAGAAATTAGATAATTGGATTCGTCAGATTGAGGTGTATTGTAGGATACAAAAAATTCAAGATGATGAAACTAGGATTC
>SNQJ01S0010518.1:126505-137388 GCA_010110895.2 Picea sitchensis
AGTAAGGAGAGGCTTAAAGGAGAAGGTAAAAAACTGAAACCAATTCGATATGGTCCTTTCAAGATTCTTGACAAGATTGGTAACAATGCCTTCCGTTTAGATTTGCCTCCTTATATGCAAATGTATGCAGTTTTTAATGTTGAGAATTTGAAATTGTATGAGCCTCCTTTGATTGATGATCAAGGAGAACATTTTTCAAATTCCTTCTATAGATTATTTCTCCCCAAAATATCTTACAGAACTACATGAAGACACAATCCTTGACAGGAGAATGAGAACTTCAAAACAAGGAAATGTGGAATATCTTCAAATTGGTCTTAAAGGCACAAATACAAGCAAAGCCAAGTGGATTGAGGTTGGAAAGGTGAGGGAACTATACCCTCATCTTTATATAGACTGAAAATAGTCTTTTGGAGGTCCAAAAGCTTTCCAATGGGGAGGTGTGATCCAGGGGATCAAATTTTGCTCAAAATTCAAAGTGCTCGGAATTGCTTCAAATTGAACAGGTGTGTAGGCCTCATTGTCACGAACCCAACGCAACTCATTTTGGTTCAAACGGACATCCGATGAGAGAGATATCATGTTTTGTTCAAATCGTCAAACAAGCAAAAAAAAATGTGTGATGACTATGCAGTCCATACAGTCCATACGGATGCTGACGTGGCAGGGTTGTACGACACGTGGCAGGGCAATATGACACATGGCAGGGTCGTACGACACGTGGTAAGTGTTGGTTGGCAGTCGTGTGGATGAATTGGCATCCGGCACGTGGCATGTTTTCGGTGAATGGAATGATGACACGTGGCCCAATCAATGGCCGCCATGTGTCACCTGGACAATGGTTTAAAAATTATGTAGTCGACAGGACTCAACCCCACGACCGCTGGGCAAGGGGAAGAGATTTGGGAAGGGCCTCCCAACCAGTGCACCCACATATGATTCTTAATACATATATGGTTTGCAATTTATTTAAGTTGCATGTGTTTTGAAATGGGGCACGGTCCGGGTTGGGGCTTAGCCCTAGCCCTCGGTCATATATGAATGCCATGTAACCACCATCACACACATGCATCCCAAACCTTTTACCATATGTTTTAAAACATGGCCCATTTTTGTATGAGCGCGGGGTCACATGGTGACTCATATGCCCACGGGTTTTGGCTGTTAGGGGCTAGGCGCGCCCTAACCGTCCTATAGTTCGCACCGTTTTGCGGTTGCACCCGGTGCTGGGTTTTAACACAAATATGCATGTCATGGCTATGTTGAGGAGGCAGAGGTGCATTTTGGTGATCCAGAGACAACAAGTTTGAAGGGGAACTTCCAGGAAGCCTATCTTCTTCAATTTTTGGCCAAACGAGGTGTCGAAAAAGCCCAGCTAGGGGTTTTTGGACGTTCTGAAGCCATTGGAGCCATCTATTTGGAATTTTGAGCATTTTAAAGAACATATTTTATAACCTTGAGCAAATAATAAAAAATATCCATTGGAAGCTGGACCAGGAGATGTAGCCCAAAAGAGGGGTGAACTCCTTTATCATTTGTTGTGTTATGTGTTTTATGTTCGTTGTTATTTTCTGCTGATTATATGCATCTTGAATGTGTAATTTTTATAAAAGTTGTGTTTGAAAAATTGATCCATTTGCATAATAACACTTGATTTAAAACTTGCAAATATTTTCAAGAATACAAGTCTTTATCATTTTCAGATCAATCCATCAACTCTTTCGTTTCATTTTCTTTTGAAATATTGAAAGCCACCAATGTTGCCAAGCTTAGTTGTATCATTCCTAGTGCCTTTCTGTCAAGAACCTCCCATTCCTCGTCCTTCATGGCCGTCGACTTCTTTTCTATTCCACCAAATGGTAGGAATAGATCCTTTTGATATAAGTAATGTTCCATCTGCATCTTCCATAACTGGTAGTTTTGGTTGTTAAATTTCTCAACCCTAAACTTTCCATATTCTACCATTGCTCCCACTCAAACTAGGAACACTATTTTCCTACGAGTTACCTTTCTCTCTAATACCAGTTGTTAGAAAAACAGGATCGCGAAGAAATAAAATAAAACATAGAAGATACACAATACAATAGAGACACAAATATACATGGTTCACCCAGTGTGGGCTACACCAACTAGAGAAATTTCCAAGTCCTTCCTTTATTATTATCCAACAAATGAAGGGATACAACCTACAAAACACCTGTTGTAACTTCCTCTTCTTTCTCTCACAGTATCCTCACTCATAATACAATATTCACAATGATACATAGCCACAATACATTTCACTCATAAAAGAGGGTTTCCTTCTAGGGAAAAAACCCTAACATAACTTCTACCGTCAGATATACGATAGGAGGGGACCACTTTCCCCCAGACCCCATAGGAGGGGAAAGCCCTCCTTCACTCCCCCACGTGGAGGAGTGTAATTAATATTGGGTGTAAAGTATTCATGGGGTTTAAACACATGAATTGAAAACAAAGGCCTTTGAATCATGAAGATAATCAGGCTCCACAACTAACATGAGCCACCTAGGACTTGTTCTTTTTGTGGCAAAGATACAACATCTTGATACACATTGTTGGAAGAAGATGCAAGTGTTGGAATCATTCATGAAGAAATTTAACATTCAATTAGGTTCTTCATCCTCTTCTCCTTCTAAACCTCATGATTTTTCTACTATGGCATGCCATCCTAACATTGAGTGGATTTTAAACTTAGGTGGATCTCATCATATGGACAATAATGGGAATTTATTTTCTAGTCTTGATTATTGTATTATCCAACATATTTTGTCATTGATAGTTCCCCTTTAGATATTATAAGAGCATGAGAAATATATCTCACTAATAGGAAAGGTAACATTGTCTTCCACATTCCTCCTCTATTATTTATTTTTATTTCAATTTACCAAATCACTAATTTAGGGGATGACAAAACTATTGATTTTTTGCAACACATTGTTACAATTTGAGATCTAAAGGATACAACTCATGTAATAGTTTTTGGATGTGTTTTTTATTCTCCAATTCTATACAATTTTGACAACTTTAAACCCTTGTCTCCTACCACCATCCTCATTGCTCACACTAATGGCTTGCAAAAAATTTGGCATGAGATTTTTTATCATTTGAACTATCATTACCTATAACAACCCTGAAAGTAACAAATAGTGTGTGGCCTACCCCTTGTCTCTTGCAATAATGGCATTTGTTTTGGTTGTGTACTAGGTAAGCATCACAAAGATCCATTTCAATTTTCCCAATCATGTCAAGCATACGCACCATTAGAATAGTTTCATAGTGACATAAGTGGACCATTCCCCACTCCACCATATTTAGGTGAAAGATGAATTCTCACATTCATTGATGGTTACACTTGGCACATATGGGTTTATTTCATTAAACTAAAAAACTGAATTTTTCAACTTGTTGTCCCTTTCAAAGAATTGGTTGAAAATCAATTCAAACATCTAATTAAGATAATTCACAAGGATGATGGCAGGGAACATGCCAATAACAAATTCATTGATATTTTATCAACACATGGAATTCAAATGAAACATATTGTGCACTACACACCATAGCATAATGGTGTAGTTGAATGTAAAATTTGCACACTTAAAAAAATAAAAAATTGCATGGTACAATCTAAAATTTAGCCTCTGAATATTGGGTTGAAGTGATAAATTATGCTAATTACATTTTGAACCATACTCCTACTAAGATAGTGATGGATTTAACTATAGAATGATTTTGGTCTAAAATCAAGCATGATGTATGTCATTTGAAAGTATTTGGCTATGGATCTTGGGCCCATATTCCATATGAAAAGAATAAAGGATTGGAACCTAAAAGTGAATAATGTGTCTTTGTTGGATATTATGAAGATGTTAAAGCCTATAGGATATTTTTTCCTTGCACTTAAAAGGTTATCTTTCTGTGAGATGTTTGATTTGATTAACACTCCTTGGTCTACATGCCTACATATTATTTTCCACCTTCTCTCTTCTTCTACTTCTTTAGGAATTGTATTGTTTTTGGATGATGATCATTCTTATTTAGAGAATAAGCATGCAATAGAGGCTAAAACTCATTGTTCTCCTTAATTTTAGTATGATGATATTTCACCTCTATTTTCTCCTCTTCCAAAATGGGTCTAGAAAACAAGGGAAATCAATGGTCCTCTAATTGGTGACCCCATTGATTCTTGTAGGACTTGATTTTAGTTCCATCCAATCGGTTTAACTATTATGGACAAGAACATTGATATTGAATATCCTTAGACTTATAAATAAGTAAGTGGTCAATATTAATGGGAAGAAGTTATGAAAGAAGAAACACACTCCTTGAAAAATTACACTTGGGATCTTGTTCCTCTCCCTGAAGGTTACAAAATTGTTTGATAGAAATGAGTTTACTGTTGGATTAATGAGCAGGTGGGTGAATCAGTAATAGAGAAATCTAATCCTTTTTAACCACAATATGCAAGTGTTATTTATCGTTATGATCAATATAACATTATCATCCAATAATTGCAGAGTAAATAAACAATGAACAAATGAAAAAACATACACATACAGAGTACACCAATATTTTTGCGTGGAAACCCAATGTGGGAGAAAAACATGAAACAATTTTTCTTATATATCTTTAAGAATTACATTTGTTGGAAGAACCAACTTCCTTTGTTCTCTAGCTACAATTGGAAGAAGGCTCTAAACCCCTATATTTTTAGGCTATAACCTGAGGGAAGATACAACTCCCTAATTCTCTGAATACAAGCAGAAGGAGGATACAACCCCCTATGTTCTCTGACTACAACCGAAATTTGGCTACAAACAACTATCCTTGCAGCATCCTTCCTCCAATATAAGTGTCAAATGAAGAAACCACTGACACACTGTCACTGTGAGATATACCACTATAAACATGTACCAACCTATACCATTGAACTATAGTCAACCTATACTACTTCTCTGTAATCAACTTATACCTGAACTGAGTGTGTACCAAACAAAACCAAAATCTATGTGACCTATTTGTTCTATAGCATGTGTATGTATGTGCCCTATCTATACTCCATCTCRCATATCTACGTGGCCTATCTATACTGCAACTTGTGTATGCCTTTTGAAAACTAGGGTTTTCTCTCTCTGAAAAATATGACCCTCTTGAGCGTCTATCACATCAACCTACAACTTGTCACTGTGCCCATACTATAACTGTGCCCTGTGCATACATCCTCATACATATCCCTTAACCAAATGTATCTATATCTCTCTAGTCATGTGCCATACAAGTATGTGTAATCATGAACAAGTATAATAACCCTCACATGAACTAGACATCAAACCCTTATTGATAAACACCCTTTCAATTCATCAACCACTTCACAAATGCAAGATCTCAACCATGTACCAAAAAAACCCTTAACCATATGCCAAGAAGTACAAGATGTTCCTCAACACTAACAAGATGTATCAATGATAAATATTGATTATACTAGCACTGTATTTATGTAGATAAGACCTATACAGGAAGTTCCATGTAGCCACTAATATCTATAGGGAAAATCCTCAAACCACCATAACCATTTCTCATGTAGAAAACAAAATCCAACTACTCATGGAAAGAAGACATACCTTTTGAACCAGTAGATAGATATGATGTACCTGATCACTGTAGACCTTCCTAGGAGATTTATTTCAGACTATAGAGACCTGAAATATTCATCTTCTCAAGTTTTAAGGATTTACCCTCAAATACGCACCTTATTATACTGCTATATCATGTACATATGCGCCCTGATCCACTGAAACCCGTGTACACCTCAAAAGCTAGGGTTTTTTTTCAGTATTTTCTGTAATTTTGAAATTTTCTTCGTCAACCCTTCATGCTACCTCAGACTAGTGGAACTTCATATGTATCAATGAGTACCTGCGATAAAAATTACACAATAATAGATATTCAATGTGCTCAATAGGTGATAATAGGAGAGCCTTTCTCTCTTATTTATACTTCCATGTAGCTTCCTCAAGGGGTTACCTTCTGCCCAACTTAACCCAATTTTGTTATTTTAGGGCTAACCCACTTCTAACCCACTTTGCTACAAATAGTAAATTCTCCACTTCTATTTGCAACTAATTTATTTTTAATTATTTTCTTATTGCAACAACTTAACCCATTATTAACTCCTTGTTTCACTCACTTGACTAGTCAACTTCTTCTAGGAGCTTCTAGAATAATTTTGACTTCTATATAACTCATGAGGGTTCTATAACTTCATAAAGCCATAAATATCTAACCTTGAGGAGTTATGTGATGTTCCACATATCAACAAAAATGGAATGACATGTACTATCCATATAGAATAGTCTTACTTGTAAATATATTAATCTTCATACCATTATACATAAATCAAACTGAAGTCCATTATCCATACTATTAGGGCTACCATAATTTGCTACTAGACTTGATTCAAGGGTTGAAATCAATGAAAACCAACCCAATTAATCAACAATACCCCCCTTTGGAATTGATGGCAACACTCCAATGCAACATTGAATTCATATAACTTATTCTCCCCCTATGACCATCGCGCCCCCTGGAAACATGCCTCTATGCTCTCTCTCTCCAAGAATCTAATTCTCTGTCCTACATTTGTATTTGTTCTGCATCTAATGAATCTCTCCCCCTTTGACATCACTGAAAAAGGTAACTTCCCATCCAATGTTGCTCCCCCTAACCAAATTGTCCTTGGGGCTACTCCCCCTAACTGAACTCTTCCTGAACCTGCTCCCCCAACCTGAATTTTCTTTTGTATGGTGCTTCCTCGTGTAAATATAAAATATATAAGATATTCATTCAAAATAATTCATTTTTGATTAAAAATTTCTCCGAGTCTCGGGCGAAGATACTCAAAATATTCCCTTGGAAGCAGTTTTGTGAAGATATTTGCACCCTATTATTTTGTTCCCACATATTCAACTCTGATGTTCTTCTCTGCAACATGTTCTCGTAAAAAGTGATACTTGATTGGAATGTGCTTCGCCTTTGAGTGGATCAATGGATTCTTTGAGATACTGATAGTGCTTATATTATCACAATATATAGGAATGGTTTCATCATACTCAACCTATATATCTTTCAAAGTTTGTTTCATCCATAGAACCCGTGTGCAATAGGTTTCTACTACAATATACTCTGCTTCGACTGTAGATAATGATATTGATGATTGTTTCTTTCTTAGATAATATACCAAACACTCACATAAGTAGAATTTCGCTCCATTGATGCTTCGTCGGTCATCAATGCAACCTTCCCAATCTGCATCTGTGTAGGAAATAAGTGATAGATCCTTTCCTTTAGAATACCATAATCCAAAATCTTATGTTCCCTTGAGGTATCTGAAAATCATCTTCACTGCTAGAACATGTGATTCCTTTGGTGTTGCTTGAAATCACGCCACCTATCCAATTTCTTGCATTGCATCTGGTTTGGATGTTGTCACATAAAGTAATTTGTCAATCATTGACTTGTACTGTCTCTGATCTGTAGATTTTGGATCATCATATTTGCTAAACTTACAACTGGTTTGCATAGGAGTGTTAATTGGTTTGCAATCTTCCATTCCGAACCTCTTTAGCATTTATTTGATATACTTAGTTTGAGAAATAAAAATGCCTTGGTTTCTTTGACATATTTGAAGACCCGGAAAGAAGGATAGATCTCCAAGTAATGACATTTCAATTCATTCTACATATCCTTTGCAAATTCCTATCTTAACAAATCATCATCACTTCCAAAAATAGTATCATCAACATTAAATTCAATTAATAAAATACTATCTTGAGTTACCTTGATGTAGAGGTTTTTGTTTGCATTTATTTTTCTGAAGCATGCTTGTTGTAGATATCTATCTCGTCTAGAGTACCATGCTATGGGATATTGTTTTAGACCATACAAGGCCTTCTTCAACTTGCACACATAATCTTCATTCTCTGACAGCTAAAATACTTCTAGTTTTTCAATGTAGACTTCTTCTTCAAGCTCCCCATTTAGAAAAGTTGATTTCACCTCCATCTGACACACTTTAATATTCTTGGAGCATGCATAAGCTAAGATCAATTAGATTTATTCCATTCTGGAAACTAGGGAAAACATCTCTTCAAAGTCGATATCTTTAAATTGTGCATATCCTTTACATACCAATCTATCTTTGTTAATAGTAACATGTCCATCCTCATTCAATTTATTTATGAAGACCCACTTTGTGCCAATCACATTCTTGTACCTTGGTCTTGGAACCAATTTCCAAGTTTCATTCTTCTCTATTTTATCCAACTCTTCATTCATGGCCTTTTTCCATAATTCATCCTTTTAGTCTTCTTCAAAACTATTTGGTTCAATCGAAGATAAGAGTGTTAGGTGCAGCTGTTCCAATGAATGGATTTTTCTTCTAGTCTCAATTCCTACATCTTTTTTCCCAATAATATGATCTAAAGGATGATTCTTCTATTCTCGTTTTCTAGGTGTCTCTGTAGGTACTTGTTGAACTTTCTCTTCTACTTCTATCTGATCTTCTTCATCTTCCCCTTCTATGGATTCTTCATCCTTTGCTTCTTCTTCGTAAACTTGTTCCATTAATATCTTTTCTTCTTCCTTTAATTTTTGTCCACTTGTTTAATCAATTGTTACATTGATTCTTTCCACAAATTTGTTGAGCCTTAGATTGTAACACTTGTATGCTTTCCTTTTACTTGCGTAACTAGCAATTACACCTTTTTCCACACGAGTCAAACTTTCCCATTTTGCCATCTTCTCTTTTGATTTAGCATTTGCTTCCGAACACTCTGAAGTGCTTCACATTGGTTGGTATTCCTTTCCATAGCTTGTAGGGAGTTTGTCACTGTTGTTCCTAATCATTACTCTATTTTGAATGTGTATGCACTACATGTGTCCAAAAAACATCTGTCAACTTGGAATCCATTAACATTGTTTGAGCCATTTCCTGTATTGTCATATTCTTTCTTTCGACAACCACATTTTGTTGATGTGTCCTAGCAATGAAGAATTTCATTTTTATTCCATGATTGCTACATAAATCCATAAATTCCTTTGAAGTAAACTCTCCTCCATTATCATATATCAAACATTTGATTTTTTAATCCATTTCATTTTCAACCATTTCCTTGTATACCTTCAAGTTTTCAAATGATTTTGACTTATTCCTGAGAAAACAAACTGTTATCACTAAAATTCCGTCTGCACATGGTTACAAGAACTCATCATCGTCAAACAGTGATGAAGTCATCCATGGACCTGAATTAATATCAAGGCATTCATAAAAGGGTCAAAAAACTATACAAAATAGTGAAAAATTGAAGGGCGCTATGAAGACACTGGGCGTGTGCGCACATGTGCAGAACAGGAACGCAGAAATCGCACACATGCGCACGATGCGTGACTATTATCACAAAAAGTTGTGCACCTGCTAAACGGTGCATTTATGAGAGTGGTTGGCCTCCCACCCACTTATGGTTCAGCTCCCAAGCCGATTTGACCCTCAAATATGGACTAGATTCGAATGGATGGCTGGTCAAAGATATAGAAATGCCCTAATTAGCCTCTTTTCACACTACAAAGTAGTTAAACAATAGCTCAAAGGAATGCTATAAAAAGGCCATGGATGCACCTCATTTTTCAAGGAATTCAAAGTAATTTTATGCTGCCTCTATTCTCTTGAGGACTCCATCCTTGTCAAGAGCATATTTGCACCATTGCATTGGGCAATCCATCTCACCCATTGAGTGGATTTGTAAAGAGTTCTTTCATCATTTTCCATTTTTCTTTGTTGTAAGAAGAGCTAGCTAGTAGGGTCCAAGAGCCCTCCCTTGGAGGAAGAAGGGACTCATAGTCCCCTTTCTTCTTGGTGTATTGTTTCACTAATAGATCAGCCTAAACATTGGTGACATGGGTCTTATGATTCTTTTTATTTCTATGTCCCTATGCTCATGAATTTAGTTCTTATTGTGTTTCTTAGTTTAATTCTTAATTGTAGTTTTTTATTTCTTTCCCTAACTCTTTTCCTTGCAGTTTTCCTACTCAGCAGACCCAACTAAGCTTGCAAACACCTGTATTTTTCTCACTAAGGTGACGGAAGAGGCACAACATATTGGCGACTCCACTGGGGAAAGGTATCAATCTCCTACCCCATTTGGGTTTTTCTTGCTCTTCTTTTAGTTTGTTTAACTTGTAGGTACACTAATTGGCCTAAGCCGACCTGCCACTCAGCCAATTCCAAGTTGAATTGAGAGAAATCGATTCGGATTTTTCATTCTCGGTCGTGTGTCATATATGCCCAGGTTTTTAGGCCCACAGACGTGCATCGTGCACACATGCGCCTGATTCAAAGTTCTGTTCTACGCACGTGCACCTATTTACTTGTCTCTGTTCACGTGCATGCGCTCTGTGTGCCTCTGTCTCCACTAAGACCCGCGCATTTGTGCAAAAATTCACATTGTAAAGTTGTTGAGATGTGGGGAAGGCCATTTTCCTTCTTAAAAATGATCTCAAGCATGTTTTAAAGCTGCACCACACTTAGTCCCCTCATCATATAAAGGGGTTAGTAAAAAACACATAGGCACTTAGGAGGATAAAATCAATTTCCCTTTTTTTATTTTTGCCACATGGATGGCTTGTTTTGACTCACAAGATAAGTTGGAAATCATTTTTAATCACATTTAACTTGCATTGGGACTAGAAGTTGAATAACAATCTCTTATTATGCTCTTCTCTCGCGCCTCCAAGCGATCTTGAGAATCATAAGAAGATTGTGAAATGATTTCATCTCCCTTAAGAACATTAAAACCTTTAGGAGAGGACAA
>SNQJ01S0010519.1:0-12506 GCA_010110895.2 Picea sitchensis
TACACTATCCTTCATGTCCTTATTCCTCAAACAACTTTGGGCTTCAAGACCACACCTCTAGGTTTCTTGTAGACTTCTTCAAAGTATCTTCTTGTGAGGGCCATGCTTAGAGATACTCCATAAGGGGACCACTTTGGAGACTTCTCCAAATACACCCATCACATCTGTTTAAATCAATGACAACCCACTGTCCAACAATCTACCCCTTTGGAATTGATGGCAACACTGATGGCATGGGAACATTCATGCTCCTTTTCATGCTCCCCATGTGACCATCGCTCCCCCTATCTTCATGCATCTATTATTTCTCTCCATTTCCATGCCTTTGTTTCCTCTCTTCCCCTTTGACATCAATGGGAAAGGGTAATTCTCCTTGGGGTTGCTCCCCCTGTCAACAAGCCTCTGCTTTCTCTTCATGGTGCTTCCTCGTGTAAATATCTGATGTATATGAAAAACATTCAAAACATTCTTTATTTAGATTCTTCATGTATTTTGCTTCTCTCCCTCTATATTACTATGCCTGATGCCACGTGGATTGTTGTGGGGTAGAAACTATTCCAATTTTTTTTCAAAGATACTCAAATCTCTCCCTCGAAAGAGGTTTGGTGAAGATATTTTCAATCTACTCTTTTGTTCCAATGTACTATAACTTGATGTTCTTGTATGTAACTTGTTCCCCTAGAACATGAAACTTGATTGGAATGTGCTTCGTCTTGGAATGCATTAATGAATTCTTATAGATATTGATAGCACTGGTGTTATCATACAATATCGAAATAGGTTCATCATATTCCACCTATATATCCTGCAAGGCCTACTTCATCCAAAGAACTTGAGTGTAACATGGTGTCGTTGCTATATATTCTACTTCTGTTGTGGACAAATATACTGATGAATGTTTCTTTCTTAGCCATGATACCAGAAAATCACCTAAGTAGAAATATTATCCACTTGTACTTCTTCTATCTTCAATGCTAGCTACCCAATATGCATCTGTGTAGATGACCAAATATAGTCCTTTCCCTTTTAGATACCATAATCCAAAATATTTTATTCCCTTCAGACATATGAATATTCTCTTTAATTCCATAACATGTGTTTCTTTTAGTGTTGCTTGAAATCTCGTAACTTTTCCAACTGCTTGCATCACATCCGATCTTGACGTTGTCACATAGAGTAAGTTTCCAATCATTTATTTGTAGAGTCTCTAATCTATATCCTTCGATTCATCATCCTTGCTCAAATTGCAACTGGTTTGCATAGGAGTACTCACGGGTTTGCAGTATTTAATTCTGAACTTCTTTAGCATTTCTCGGATGTACTTAATTTGGGAGATGAAAACACCCTTATCATACTGACATATATGTTATCCAAAAAATAAAGTCAAATCACCGATCAAATACATTTCAAACTCATTTTTCATATCTTTTGAAAACTTGTGACTCATCCTGTCATCATCACTTCTGAAGATAATGTCATCTACATAAACTTCAATTATCAATATACTGTCTCAATCCACTTTTATGTAGATATTGTTGTCTGCATTTCCCTTCCTGAATCCTTGTTGTTGTAGATACCTTTCCAATCTTGAATACCATGCTTTGGGATCCTGTTTGAGTCCATACAATGATTTCTTCAACTTGCAAACATAATATTTATTTTTTGATAGTAGAAACCCTTCAGGATGTTCGATGTAGACTTATTCTTCTAATTCCCCATTTAGAAAGGTTGATTTTACATCCATCTAATTTCCCCAAAAAGATCTTTTAAATGACAATGGTTGAGTTATTATGCATGTGTTAATTAACCATTTAGGAAGCTGAATGAAAGAGGAAGAATTATACAAGAAACATAATAGCCATATAAGAATATATAGATCATAAACAAATCATGAGGATCAACAAACCATAAATGCCAATGTGATAACGGAGTTTGGAAATCTCGCCTACGTCTCCGGGCCTTTGTCTCAGTGGGTGATGTTTTATTATTTCTATTCAAATCTTTAAAAGTACATCACAATAGTGCCAAAATGATTACAAACTATTCTGGTCTTGTTCTACCAAATCTCTGGAATCCAAAAAAACCGACGACACTGAAATCGGATGCATGGAGCTCCCAAAAATGGCCCGCAAAGGTGCTCTCCTCAATAGCTTCCCTGCATAAGAATGGCTTTGGCTTGGAAAATCTTTAGCATAAACCTGCTCTAAATGTCCCCTCATGGATTCAATAAGCCCTAGTTTATATATATCTAAAGTTGGTAACCATATCCCAACTTCCCCCCAAGATCTGGCCTCAAAAAGGACTCAATATCCCCCAACATTGGCCAAAAATATTCAAAACTACTGCAAAAATCATTGAAAATCACTATAATAAAGTATTAAACCCACTTCTGCAATTATTCAGGGTGTAGCGCCCAAATTCATTGGCTCCTGGTCATATTGGGCACATCCATGTGTCTAGGTGCTAATTATTGTGTGTCAAACCTCCACGTGCATTTATGGTTTAATCTCCCGACGGTTTAGCCCCTGGTCGACGGGCTAGCCCGACTGACCGGGGCTAACCCCATATTTCTCGTGCCAAGTGTTAAGTTCAACAGGAATGGTTGTATGCACTTCCAATGTGACTGGGGCTAGAGAATTCGTTAAAACCGTGTGCACCAAAGGGTATATGTTGTGGTTGTATGGTGTAGTCACATGGTTCCGCACCGAGGGCTGCGCCCTAGCCCCAAGCCTAACCTTCGCCAATAACTCACACATGCCACTTCAAATATTTATTACACCATATAATGTTAAGACTCATTTGGTAGGTAGGCTGGTAGCCCGACCCACGTGAAATATTGGCACCCAATAGAGGTCCATGGTTCGAACCTCATAAACTCCAAACAATTTTACACCACCAAACAACCAATGAATGGGTGCCACGTGGAAACCCATTTCTGGGCCATGTGGCACCTCACCACTCGCTCAAGTTGATGCCACATATCCTAGCACCTTTGGCCCACTTTTATGTCGATTGTCAGCCTAGTCATATGCCAATGTACCTTCCACGTCATAAGTATGGATGTGCCACGTGTCACCCTTGCAATGGTGACATGTGTCACTCCCTAATAGGTCCACCTGTTACATCAATTGCCAAGTCAACCTTTGTCCATGTCAGTGCCAAGTACTCTACCATGTCAGTTGGAGGGCCTATATAATCATCTTCCACGTGGAAATGTACGAACTGTACATACTGTACAATCATTTTTTTTTTTTCCTGTTTGGCAAAACAAACAGATCGCCATATCTGGAGCATACGAGGCCCGTTTGAGCCCATTCAAGTTGTGTTGGGTTTGTATCAACGAGAAATTTCAAGGCATGTTGGCTATTCAAACTTCCCCAAGGAATTTCTCCTACCAGGTGGTCATGGGGTCGAATCTCATGAGCTCCAAAAATTTTGACCAACCATCAAATGATAGGGTGCCACATGGCAGCCCACGCATGGATCACGTGGCACTATTTAATTTTCTTGAGAATGTGTCACTTGTCAACATCTGATTGGGTCATTTTCATCTTCCTAGTTAGCCTACTGATGTGATTCCATGTGTCTCAATGCTATGTTAGCATGATGACATCAGCATGACGTCATGCTGACATCAACATTGACTTTTTTCCTGTTGACTTTTTGCATGTTTGGGAAAATGAACAGAACACAATATCGGGAGCATACGATGTCTGTTTGAGCTCGTTCAAGTTGCGTTGGGTTCATATTGACGAGACCTATGCAAACATTTGTTTTGAATCTATTCTAAGAAATTTTAGTTTTAGGCCTTTTTGAGCCCCATCAATCTCCTGGATCCAGTTCTGGATCACACCTCCCCACTAAAAGACCTTTTGGTCCCCAAAAGGTTACTGACTACTCATCAAGCTTGGGATAGGCCACCCAAATTGTTCTTTTTCTTTGAAATCTGTCTTATGCACCTATCTCATCAAGATCAACTGTAAAATAATCATGACAACTAACAACATACTGTTATCCATTTGTACCCTGTCACATATTACTGAAGCCACTATCATCCATGTAGACAACATTACTAATGATAGCATCAAAAATATGACTGCAAATGAGTTGATATGTTTGCAATATTTTCACGACATTAGCTTATCTTGAAGCAAAGTGTGATTGATTTTCCATTCTACAATCATCTCTTGTTCTTTCTTAAGATAAATTACTTGACTTGAAACAATTATAGGTGTGTTTCTTGCATGAGTTGCCTTTATTAATTGTTCCATAGTTTGAAGAGATTTATTTGCCTTTATATGATGAGCATGAACCACATATTCTTGACATGCCTTGGTTAAGTGATATTGATTCTTTTCTCTGTAGAAGATTTACTTACGATCATACAAGTAAGGGCTTCCTAAGACCATTCCACATTCACTTAGTGGTACCACATCACATGTTACCTCATCCAAAAAATTAGATGAAATTGCAAATTTTATGTGCACCGCTTTGTTATATGCAATTGATGATTGTTGCTTATCCATTCAAGTGTGTAAGGCTTATGATGCATCTGTTTTTTTAATCCCAATTGTTTAACCAATTCCTCTGAAATTAAGTTAGATTGAGATTCACTATCTATCAATGTGTCAACCTTAGTGTGCTTCATGACGACCCTTATGTGAAACAATTTACTTCTGGCATCCAATCTATCACCAATTTTACCTGTCATACCAACCAATGAGACTTTATATTCATCACCTGAATCCAATCCCAAGTCTATCGGTCATGTTGTTGCTGCAACTGTTTTCCTCCCTTTCTTTTCTTTGAACCACTTCGGTTTCTTCTCGGGATGCATTTTCCAAAAATGGTCCTCATCATGCCCCTCTTTCTTGCAATGCTTGCAAGAGGGCTTCTCTTCCTTTCTTGCCACTGGATTTTCCTTTTTTCCATTCCACTTCCTTTTGTCCTCTTTCCTTGAAGACAATTCCCCTGATACACCAACCCATGTTTTCCCTACTTCAATGTATGTTGCTTGAACATAAACTTCATCAAGATTAGTAGGTCCAAACATGAATACAATATTTCTAATATGTGCAGGTAAACCTCCTATATACTTCATAAGAGTTTCTTGGGTATGTAAAGGAATATCTAACATCAATGCCATTTTACAAAAACCATCGGTGTATTCTTGCACTATTTTTCTTTTTCTTAGTTTAAGAGATTTCCATTCAATTAAATCTTTATCTGTATAACCCAAAGGATAAAATTGCTTTCTAAGTGAAAAAATGAAACTTTTCCATGATGGAAATACATTACCCACTTGTTGTGTGCCATTTTGCAACTTGGTTTGCCACTAGATGAGTGTTGTGCCTACAAGACGAAGTGATGCCAATTTGTTTTGAGTGGCCTCATCCTTGATCTATTGCACACTTCAATAAACCTCCATCTGTCTCACCCAATTTTCAAGTCTCTCTGCATTAAATTCACCATCATACATGGGTAATTCAAATTTAACATCAATTTTTAATAAAGGCATTTCATTCTTATGTTTATGGACATGTTTCTTTGCAGTGGATTTAGAACTTGAACTTGAAGAATAAGGAGGTGAATATGGACGTGAAGGAGGAATTTGAGGAGGATCCTCTCCTTCTTCATTTTTTCCCTTTGAAGATTCACCTAGATTTGGTCTCTTCCGTTCCAAGTAATCCTCATACAAAATCTTCATCATCTACGACATGGTGAAGAAATATTTTCGAAAATATTTCTCATCCAGAGAAAGTCCCTCTTCCGATGCCATCTTCTCGGTTTGAGAAGTTATCTTTCTCTATCCAATCAATGGTTTCTCTTCAACAAGCTTGCCTTCACCACAATGTAGCTTTTCCCTGGTTAACATGAAAACTCAAATCCAAACGTCAAGTAGCTCTGATACCAACTTGATATGAAAATATCTTTTAAATGACAATGGTTGAGTTATTATGCATGTGTTAATTAACCATTTAGGAAGATGAATGAAAGAGGAATAATTATAGAAGAAACATAACAACCGTATAAGAATATACATATCATAAATAAAGCATGAGGATCAACAAACCATAAACACCAATGTGATAACAAAGTTCAGCAATCTCGCCTACGTCTCCGGGCCTTTGTCTTAGTGGATGAGGTTTTATTATTTTTGTTCAAAGCTTTAAAAGTACACCACAAATGATCTAGTCTTGTTCTACCAGATCTATGGAATCCAACAAAACTGACGACAATGAAATCGGATGACCGGAGCTCCCAGAAATAGCTTCCCTGCATAAAAATGGATTTGGCTTGGAAAATATTCAGCATAAACCTGCTCTGAATGTCCCCTCATGGATTCAAGAAGCCCAAGTTTAGATAGATCTAAAGTTGGTAACCATCTCCCAAATTCCCCCCAAGATATGGCCTCAAAAAGGGCCCAATTTCCCCCAATATTGGACAAAAATCTCCAAAACTGCTGCAAAAATCAATAAAAATCACTATAATAAAGTATTAAACCCACTTCTGCAATTATTCAGGGCACAACCCCTAAATTCGTTGGCTCTTGGTCATATTGGGTGCATCCATGTGACCAGGCGCTAGTTGTTGTGCACACTAGCTCCTGAATTGTTTGGCTTCTGGTTTTATCTAAAAGGCCATATGGCCATGTGTCAAACCTCCACATGCATTTATGGTTTAAGCTCCTAATGGTTTAGCCCTTGGTCGGTGGGATAGCCCGACCAACCGGGGATAACCCTATATTTCTCGTGCCAAGTGTTAAGGTCAACATGAGTGGTTGTATGTGCTTCTAATTTGACCGGGGCTGGAGCATTTGTTACAACCGTTCGCGTCAAAGCGTATATGTTGTGGTTATATGGTGTAGTCACATGGTTTCGCATTGGGGGCTGGGGCCTAGCCCTTCCCTAACCTCCACCAATAGCACACACATGACACTTCAAATATTTATCACACCATATAATGTTAAGACACATTTGGTAGGCGGGTTGGTATCCTGGCCTACACGAAAGCTTGGAGCCCAACAAAGTTCCATGGTTCAAACCTCAAAAAATCCAAACAATTTTACACCACCAAACAACTAATGAATGGGTGCCACATGACAACCCATGTCTAGGCCACATGGCACCTCACCACTCGCTCAAGCCGATGCCACGTGTCCTAGAACCATTGGCCCACTTGTTTGTCAAGTGTCAGCCCATTCATCTGCTACTGTACCTACCACGTAAGTTGTACCTTCCACATCATCAATACGGATGTGCCATGTTCCACCCTTGTAGTGGTGACATGTGTCACTCCCTACAATGGTGACATCTGTCACTTCCTGATAGGTCCACATGTCACATCAACTTCCTAGTTAGCCTCTGTCCATGTCAATGCCACGTACCCTTCCATGTCAGATGTACGACCATATAGCCTATACAGCCAGCTGCCACATGGCACTGTATGGACTGTACAGTCATCATTTTTTTTGCATGTTTGGAAAAACAAACAGATAGCCATATCTGGAGCATACGAGGTCTGATTCACATGTATATGATAAGTACTTGACCTATTAGATCTGAACTCTTTGTGGATGATAAGTGATCAAACAATCTAGTTCATTGTGAATGTTGCGAAGCTCTGTTGTATCTGTGAAGTGGTTATTGATTGCATATTAAAGATCTAGTAGTGATGAGTACTATATTAAGTAAGGAAACATAGATCTGTGTCCCAGCTAAGGTTGCATACACTTGAGTCCTGCAACCACCCCTACCTCTACCTCGAGTGAGACTTCATCTTCTTCGCATGTGTTGCCGAAAGGGTCGATAGTTAGGGTTTTGTTGGTGCGTTGTTGTAGCATTGAAACCTGGGTCTGCCCTCGTGCCAACAAATGGTTTTTCTACCGGGACGTGAAGCTATGATTGCTGGGAACTGAGAAGAAGAATCTTGGTGTAAAAAGGGTTAATATGGAAGTCTTATGCGACGATCTATGCCCTAGTGCGAAGCATTCTAGCTGATCTAAAAGAAAGAGACCCGATCTAAAAGAAAAGAGGTTGGATCTGAAGAAAAGGAACAAGATCTGAATGCTTTGTGCTCCGAGAAAGGTAAAAGTGGGAATTCTTAACTAAAATAGGTAATATCTGTAAGATCTGCGCTCTGATAAAGGTAAGATTAGTTAAAAGTTTTAGATCATGAGGCTTTGTGCTCTATAGAAGTAAGATAAGTGAAATTTTTTGTTTCTAAGGTATGGATCTAGGTATGTTTAATAGATTTTATCCTAGTTTGAAAACGGGGGTATTGATAGATGAAATAAGTTTTGATATGAGTAGATATGATAAGAATAGTGATAGATATGTTATACCTATGCATAGAAAAAATATTTGGACTAACAAATGGATTCAGGATCCTAGAAAGAATTTTTTGCAGATTAGCTACCATGATCATAGTGCACAGTATAGAAGAAGTTGGGGATTGTTTAAAAGAAAGAGAGGAGTGACCCTCTGTTATAGCTACATAAGACCTGGACATATTGCTAAGGAATTCCCCGGCAGAGGATCTAGTTGTCTTTGTTGCAAAGCTATGGACCATGAGGTATTAGATTGCCCTAGAATGATCACTAGGCTGGAAGTAATGAATCTAAATCAAGAAAACCCTAAGGCAGATCCATAAGAGGCAGAACCCCAACAAGACTCAGAGAAGGTATTGATACAAATGAAATAGAACCTGAATGACCACTGATATGTTAGGCTATCAGATATTTTCAAAGAAAAAGAGTGCATTGAAGCAAGAATAGGATACTTTGACATTGACTCTGTCCTTGATGAAGAGACACAAGTGAACATTATGCCAGAAAGAACTTGGGAAGATATAGGGAAGCCTGCTATGATCCCTTCATTAGGAGGAATAGGACTATTCAAAGGAAAATTGATGATGTTATGTGGAAAGCTCGCTCAGATACCTGTGACAGTCAATGGAACTTCGACAAAGGAAGACTTTGAGATTATTAAATTCATTGAAGACAGTGCCTCGTTTATGATGTTACTAGGAAAATATTGGATTGATAGAGATCAAGATAGAAAGAAGGAAGAAGAAGAAGTCTTAGAACAGAAGAGACAAGATTTAAAAGATTTCATGACCCAAAAGATTGCACAGTTGATGGAAGAATAGGAGAACAGATCGAAGCTAATTGACACTAGGAGCCCAGATATCAAAGCTACAGGAACATCGGAAGACATATAGAAGGCTGATATTTCTACCCCAGATAAAGAAGAAGTGATACACCTAAATCCTAAGAAAGGATCTCAGCAGCGTGAAGTGACTATGCCCAAGGAAAATAAAAATTAGAATCGGAAAAGAACCACCGAGATAAATCTCACAGGGAAAAAGGCTAGGAAGCTATGTCAGAAGAAGGTCAAGATTGAGAAGTTATAGCAGGTTCCAGAGGGTACCTCATAGAAAGAAACTTTGCAGAATTGGAGCTTCGTCGGGATATCAGAACAACGACATATGCCACTTCACTATGGCGAAGAAATATAGTCGTTGGAAGCCGATATATCTGTTTGATTGCTGCTCTGAATGGTTGGAAAAGCATTTATGGTTCACCACCAGACCGTTGGACCATGCCATAACTGATAGACTAAGAGTTAATGAGGCTCATAACCATTGCAAGTAAACCGTTACCAAGATTGCCTATTTATCTTGTCACGCCATGAACGAGGAACACTTTTTCCAACTAAGAATTTGAAGCTTGTAGACTAGCAATTGCATACAATGCTCATTAATCTCTTGTTGTTCACTATAGTGCAGTGTCTAAGACCGTCATGAACCCAATTATTTTATCTTGAGCATGTATGTCCATCGATCTTACCACTACCGAAGAATTTGTAACATAAGTTCTCCTTGAGCTAAGAATTGAGAGAGTCATGTCGGAGTGAGGGTTATCCATAGGATTACAGGCATCATCCATGAGAAGACTGGCAACCTCTCCATCCACTGCTCACGCTGGTCCGTTCTGGCTATCCAATGAGAAATGTACTAGTCACAAAGATGACCTCGCCAATGCCAAGCTGATTCCAAGCATTCTACTGGCCTATCTACCCCCTCTGAGTGGCAGCATCAACCATGAAACTGTACCCCGAGAGTTTGAATATGCCATGATCACTGCATACCTTCCTAAAGGGGTGTGCATAGTTCGCACTAACTAGGATAAGATCACAACACTGAAATTTAGTGACTTCAACCTTGGAGACTGGAAATATTACAGCATGCTTTCCCTACAAAAGTACTTGACCAGGACCAAAGGAAAGAATTTGAAGATTATCCCGCAATCATGGACCCAGAACCTTGCGCAGTCCACACTGCTTAATGTGATGAAGATCCCGCACTTCAGCCAACACCAGGAAGTAAACGCATGCATGAAATAATTGTTGTCCTACTACCATGGAGGTTACTTATGGTTGAACCATTGCATCACTGTGGATCCAACCTTGATCAATCAGATCACAGGGCTGAGCATGCAGGGCCCTGACCCACATGATTTTTACCCTAGAAAGACCTCAGACCGAGAATTATCCCAATGAATCAAAGAAAATTATGGAGATGTAGAGAAGGGCACGTGAGGTTACAAGGTAGCCTCTATCCAAAATTATGCAGTGCGCCTCACATGTTAGTTGATTGCAGGCAAGCTAGTTCGCAAGAACCCGCTCACACAAGTAACTGGGTTCATTGTTGACCTCGTTAGGAAGTGCGCAGAAGGACTATAGATGAATTGGGCACAGTACCTCATGAACCAGCTAGAGCTTGATTGTAGAGGAGCACAGAACCAAGGATATGAGTTCCACTTCATTTGGCTTCTCATATTGATAGCTTTTATTGCATGGGAGATGCCGGAAGGTGCGACCTTCCCGGACATTGATCCCTTTGAGCCTTTAGCTGGGAATTTTAGTACCTTGTGGTACTCGAGTGATATGAACAAGCAATGGAAATCCAATGTTGTCTTCCACACCTACTATAATAAATTAAAGATCGCAATCTAGTCTACACTGTGCATCACTCCGAACACCCTCTATAGGTTTCGACCCCTGATGAAGTTCAGCGCAGACATTCACTTTATATGCATCACAGTGTGTGATGACAAGCACAAGGAGCAGTTAGAGTCCTGCTATAAGTTAACAGAAGAAGACTTGGAAGAAATAACCAATGAGTGGTCGACAGACCTCCTCATCTCAACAGACCCTGTGGAGATTTCTGATATAGACAATCCATAACTTGTGCATGATACCCATGGACCAAGCAAGACCAAGAAACATGAAGAAGTTCAAGATGTCAACAATAATTATGCGAAGACCAATTCGATCTCACCTACGTAGGGAGGTGATGGTGAAGAGCCATGTAACACAGAGGTCGATAAAAGTAAAGGCGAAGTTACACCACCTAGAGAGGAGGAGGATCCCTCCAAGAAAAGGAAGGTTACCCCACCAAAGCCTTCATCCAGGAAGAAAGCTAAGGAATCCATAACCAAGTTTGAGACTGTTCTCACTCGGGATGAATTTGACTTCATAATCTCTTCCCTGAACGATAATTCACTAGAGATAGTGGAAAAGCAGGAACCCAAGCAGGAGGAAGTGTTCAGTTGCATTAGGGATGAGCTTCAAGGAGTACAACATGAAATACAGTCTAGATGCACAGTTTATACTGCGCTACTTCCATCAGGAACACCAAACTTAGGTGATGAGCTAACCCAACTACATTATATTGATAATACAATCAAAGCTCGCCTTCGACAAGCTCAAGAAGAGACATCACAAGCCACCCAGGCTTTAGCACAAGTATAGGAAGACCTTGAGGACCACATAAGTACTGCAGAAAAGGAAAATCTCACTCTAAAAGCAAAGTGGGAGGAAGATAAAGTAGAGCTACAGTAGAGCAAGGAGCAGTTTCTTACAGAGAAAATCAAGATAAAGGAACTAGTCAACAGAGCACTTCACTCTATGACAATCATCGAAGTCCAGACAAAAGAACGGGTTCCACAGCAGGTGACACAACTGGAAGGAGTGATCCAACAACTTCAGCAGTGCATCACAGATCTGGAACTTCGTACTGTGCCTGAGACCCCTCAAGATATATGATCCGTCAGGATTTTTCGAAATGACTATGGTTGAGTTTTATTTGCATGCATTTATTAACCATTGAGAAACTTAACGAAAGCACGAGGAAATAAATGAATTATATAGCCATTAACATATTTGAATATCTGAAATGCAATGAAAAACAACAAACCATTATACACAAGTTTGGTAACGGAGTTCAGCACAACTTTGCCTACGTCTCCAGGGCTTTTCTCTGAGAGGGAGGCTTCTTTATTTCTTTTCGAAAGCTTATTAGTACATATTTACAATGCTGATCGGCTTCTAGACTGATCTGGTCTTGTTTGCCATGATCTCTAGAATCTTGCACAACTTACGACACCTGAAACGGATGTCCCGAGCTCTCAGAAATCGTCCGACAACATCTCTACCTCAACA
>SNQJ01S0010519.1:12516-47597 GCA_010110895.2 Picea sitchensis
TCTAACTGGTTATAAATGACAACAATGAGTAATGAATAAATGTTGAATGCTAATTGATGAGTTTTTGTGCAAGAGGGAAGTTTTGGGAAAAAGAGCCCCACACTCATTCACCCCCCCTCTAAGTGTGGTAGGTGTGTCCAACATATTCTATCCTATGCGAAGTAAGGTTTTCTACGGCTCTGTTTTGGTAACCGATTGGCCGACGATAATAAATAAGAAGAGTTGGTAGACGTAGCCCCAGGGTGGGGGTTAACCACGTAAATCCTGTGTTGTCCGCTTTGTGACTTGTTCTGATGCATTAATGTGATTATTTGCTAAGTGATTTTAGATGAGTAGATAGATATGTTATATATGTTTATGCTTAGTTCTTATGATGTGTAGAATGTTAGGTATGATTCACATGTATATGATAATTACTTGACCTATTAGATCTGAATGCTCTGTGGATGATAAGTGATGAAACAATCTAGTTCATTGTGAATGCTGCGAAGCTCTGTTGTATCTGCGAAGTGGTTATTTATTGTATATTAAAGATTCACTAGTGTTAAGTGCTATATTAAGTAAGGAATCACATATCCGTGTCCCGGCTAAAGTTGCATACACTTGAGTCCTGCAACCACCCCTACCTCTACCTCGGGTGAGACTTCATCTGCTTTGCATGTGTTGTCGAAAGGGTCAGTAGTTAGGGTTTTGTTGGTGTGTCATTGTAGCATTGAACCCTAGGTCTTCCCCGTGCCAACAGTCGGCTAGGTGTCTTTGGAGGTATTTTCTACTCATCTTCCTCTTGTTATGATTTTGGTTTCTTTTCTTCTTCTACTTATTCTTTTAGGTCTTCCTCATTATCATGCTCTTTTGAGTCTTTTCTTCCATATTTTCCATTCTGTACATATGTCTCATCAATCATTACATTGATTCTTTTCATGATTCTGTTGATTCTTGGACTGAAGCATTTATATGATTTTTTTTTTCTTGAATACCCAACTAGTATGACCTTATCAAATCAGGAGTCAAATTTTCCAAGCCTGCCATATTCTATTTTGATATAGCATTTTCTTCCAAACATTATGAAATGTTTCACATTTTTCGATATTCCTTTCCATAATTTATAGGGAGTCTTATAATTGTTACTTCTGAGAATTCCTCTGTTCAATATGTGAATTGTTTTATGTACTTCTTGCACCCAAAATATGTCACTCAACTTGGAATATTTCAACATGGTTCTGGCCATTTCCTTCACTATTTTGTTCTTCCTTTTGACAACTCCATTTTCCTGAGGTGTCTTGGCTACCGAGAACTATCTCTTTATTCCATGTTCACCACAAAATCACATGAATTACTTTGATGTAAATTCTCCTCCATTGTCTGATCTCAAACACTTGATTTTCAAATCCATCTCAGTCTCAACCATCGCTTTGTATATCTTGAAGTGTTTGAATTTCTCTAACTTCTTTCTAAAAAAGAAAAATGCAATAATTCTTGTGTAGTCATCAACCATTAGAATAAAATATTCTTCTCCATTCTTCTCCATTTGTTATTTTAAGTCCACATAGGTCAATGTGTAAAATCTCCAATGGTTTTTCCATAGAATACTCTTTTGATTTGAACTTGGTCTTGATTTGTTTTCCTTGTAGACAATGCTCACATAGAGTATTTGTTGGCTTTGAAATCTCAAGTATTTCTTTCACTGCTTCCTTTCTCCGGATTTTGAAAAGGTTATCAAAGTTCATGTGACCCATTCTTTTGTGCCAGATACAACTTTCATTTTCCTTTCCTAAGAAACATATTTCCTTTCCAATTTCATTCAGGACATATATGTTGTTTGGAGTTCTTATAGTTGTAGCCACGAACTTTCTTGATCCTTATTTCTTTATATCACATTTTTCTAATTCAAACATGAGCTTGTGTCCTTGATCACACATTTGACTTACACTTAGTAGATTATGTTTCATATATTCGACTAGTAGAACATTTTCTTCCTTGGCATTTTTGCTTCCAAGCTTGACTGTGCATTTTCCTACAATTATGGCTAAGTTATCATTTCTAAATGAAACTGATTCATCTTGTTCCTTATTTACTGTTAAAAACTTGTTCTTGTCACCTGTCACTTTTTTTGAACAATCACTGTCAACATACCACCCACTTTTCTTGTGTTGAGCTTGTAAAGAAAGCGAGCATTCTTCAGTGTTGAATTGATCTTGCTTCCTTCTCCATATCCTTTGTGGTTCATGTTTGATATTATGCTTTGGTTCCCTTGGAGGAATATTCAGTCTACAATCTTTGGCCATGTGTCCAAAATTGTTGCACTTGTAGCACTCTACTTCATTAATTAGTGAACAAAAACTATTGTGATTTTTTTTCTATGATTCATGTGACTTTCTAGGATAATTGTTGTTTTAATAGCCTTCATAGTTTATTCTGTTCTTGGAATAGGATCTATAGTTTGCATCTTTATGACCAAAATTATTACAATAATAACATAAGCCAAGGAAAATAGTTTGATACTTGGATGTGGGGGATCTTATGAATGGTGTTTTTCTTTTGAATCCTTCTTCTTCTTGAGATGTTGTTAATTGTTGGTTATGTGTTTTGAATCTTCTAGATGGTCCAATTCCTCTATGCTTTTCTTCTTGAGTTACTCTGACTATTTTTTCATAGGTTCTTTGTTTTAATTCATGTTTTGTTGTCTTGGGGATTGAACCTTTCTCAGTATACATCTGGTTGTATCCTGGCCCGGACCTGACATAGTATGGCCTTTGACTACTGATGATCTCATCCAATATTTTTGTGGTATTCTATTGCATAGATTTATTATGAATATATTTTCTTAGGTTAACTATTCTCTACATCTCGTGGTTCTTCAATTATTTTGTCTTCTTCTACCTATATTTTTAACTTCATGATTATCTTCTCGATTTCTTCTGATTTGTAAATTTCAGATCCTTCTTTCTTATTTAACTCTGCCTTGAGTGACTTAATTTTATTTTTTTATTTCCCTAGTTCTTCTAAGAAACTAATTAATATTGCTCTGGGATCGACTTCACCTTCTTCTTCAGAATCTTATTCAACATATTATATTTCCATGAAGAGTACTCTTTATAAATAATTGTCACTATCATCATCCTCGTTTGATGAATATCTGTCTTCCTTTGAGTAGAAACTTTCTTTGAAGAATTTATTTTTGTCCCTTCTCTTGTCTCTCTTTTGAATTTTCTTTTTCTTCTTAGGATATTCTTCTTCATCGCTACCTTTATTCTTAGCATAAGGACATTTAGAATAAAAATGACCAATACCATCACAATTAAAAAATTTCAATGGAAGAATACCTTTGTACTTTTCAGTTCCTCTTTTTAACTTTGTTACGAAGTTTTCCACTTCTTCATCTTCCTTTGAATCATAGTTGCAACTGCAATCTAGTTTGTACTTTTTCTTTTTTTTCTTCTTCATCTTCTTAGATGATTTGAACATTTCTTCCTTCATGAATGGGTTCTATTTTTATATCCTCAGCTCATAAGCTATGAGTATTCCATGTAGCTCCTCCATGCTCAAACTTTCAAGATATGTTCTTTCTTCCAGGGATGATGTCATAGGATCAAATATCATAGGTAGAGATCTTAGAACCTTTGGAATGACCATTGACTCATCAACTTCTTCTCATATTCCTCTAATAGTATTCACTATTTCATCAAAAAATAGAAAGTAAGCTGCACTTTCTTCATCCTCCTTCATCTTCAGTTGCTCAAACTTATCTCTAAGATTTTGAAACTTAGCTCCCTTGACTTTGGTATCTCCTTCATAAATCTTTTCAAGTTTATCTTAAAGATCCTTTACGGTCTTGTAGTGCATAACTTTTACAAATAATAAATCATACAGATTCCTCAGAATGGTGTATTTATCCTTTGAGTTGTTTTCACTGAGTTTCTTTCCATCTTTGTTAGTTGGGGGAGTGGCTGGTGTTTCATATCAGTCTACTATTGACTACCAAACATCAAATCCATGTGCCTGTAAAATGTTTTGCATCCTTTTATTCCAAAAGGAATAGTTTTTTATGTCAAACATTGGTGCCCCAATCTTAGCATATTCCATTATCTTCCTTCCAGTGGTTAAACTGTTTTCTTGAAGGAACATTCTATGATACCAATTGTTGGAATACTGAGAGGGGGGGTGAATCAATATGAGGACTTTATTATCACTTTTAACCACAATATGTAATCATTAACATCATCAGTAGTATATCATCAATATATCATGAGAAATATAAATCAATAGAGCATAATAGACATCCACATAAACACATTACAACATAATTTATGTGGAAACCCAAATGGGAGAAAACCATGGAATGTTTTTCTTATATATCAAAAGAATACATTTATTGGAAGCACAAAATTCCCAATTCTCCAGCTACAAATGGATGGAGGTTACAACCCCCTATTTATAGGCTCCAACCTGAAGGAAGATACAACTCCCTAAATTCTCTAGCTCCAACTAGAAGGTGGCTATAACCCCATGATTCTCAAGCTCCAACCTTAAGGAAGCTCCAACTCCCTATGTTATTCGGAACCAACCGAAAGGAGGCTATGAACCCCTTTCCTTGCCCCATCATGTCACCTTGAAATATAATTTTAGAATCAAACTGTCACTACCACTGATACTGTCACCGCATCTGATAATCAACCTATAATCAACCTGTCACTATCACTACAACCTGTAACTGATCATCAACCTATAACTTGTCATTGTCACATCAACCTGTAATTGATCATCAACCTGTAACCTGTCACTGTCACATCAACCTGTAATTGATCATCAACCTATAACCTGTCACTGTCACATCAACCTGTAACTGATCATCAACCTATAACCTATCACTTTCACATCAACCTGTAAATGATCATCAACCTGCAGCCTATAGCTGATATATCAACCATATCTACTCATATGGACCATATCAACATCAATTATCCAAACATGTACCACAATGTACCTCAAGCATGCATCATACCATATACCATAAGATATGTCACTATCAAAAATATGTACCTCTAACAATGAACCATAACAACCATATACAATATACCAAGGATTAGTCTCAAGCATGTTTCAATGACACCAAAACATGGACCTCAACCATATGCAACCATAAACCAAAAGGGCCTCCAAAACATGTCTCACGCATGTGCCATATCATCCATGATAAACACACATAAAGAACATACCTCTGATCATGTAGACACTCTGTTGTATCAGATAACAGATAAGTAAACCAACCTGGGTATCAACAATATGGTACAAGCATCTCTTCACACCCTCTCAGAATATTTTCACAGATCCACGACTTCCTTCACTCCTAACCGCATAAATATGTGTTTTTATTCACTGTAACTCACGTACATTCGCACCCTTCTGACCCACAACATGTGGATACCTCAGAAACTAGGGTTACTCACAATTTTTGCAACTCCAAGACTTTCACCTTCGACCTTCCTTCACACCCTCAAAATTGCTACCTCGGACTCAAGCTCAGATTCACCAATAGATCAAAATTTCTTCACAATATATATAATCAATAGAGATTTGTGTGTATTGTACTAATGAAGGAGTCCTTGTGGGGTTTCTTGTTATGACCACTTGACCCTTTAATTAATTGTCTTGTAACCAACTAGGGGCTTCATAACCCATCTTCAGGGCTTCCAACTTCATGACATCATAACTCATCAATCATGAGGAACCATGTGGTGTACCACATTTCACCAGAAATGGCACGACAAGGACAATCCATCTATGACTGTGTTATTTGCATTTACACTTTCCTTCATGTACCTATTCCTCAAACAACTTTGGACTTCATGACCACACCTATGGGTTTCTTATAGACTTATTCAAATCATCTTCCTGTGAGGGCCATGATTAGAGATATTCCATAAGGGGGCCACTTTGGAGACTTCTCCAAATACACCCATCACATATGTTGAAATTTGGAGACTTATCCAAACACTTTAGGGGTTTCTTGTTACAACCATTTGACCATTTCATTAATTGTATCATAACCAACTAGGGGCTTCATAACCCATCTTTGGGGCTTCCAACTTCATTACATCACAACTCCTCAACCGTGAGGAACCATGTGGTGTACCACCTTTAACCAAAAACGACATGACAAGGACTATCCATATATGATTGTGTTACCCACATTTACATTGTCTGTCATGTCCCTATTCCTCAAACAACTTATGGCTTCATGACCACACCTCTAGGTTTCTTGTAGGATTATTCAAAGTTTCTTCCTATGAGGTCCATGCTTATAGATATGCCATAAGGATACCACTTTGGAGACTTATCCAAATGCACCCATCACATATGTTGACATCAATGAAAACCACTTCTTGTTGACATCAATGAAAAACCACTATCCAAAAGTTTAAGCCCCTGGAATAGAGCATAGGCTTCAACTATGTTGTTGGAAGGAGCTCGCAATCCCCAAGAGTAATAGGTTTCAATGTTTCCTCTAGGATCATAGAGACTCCCCCCCCACACCTGCCACCCCAATATTATTTCTTGAAGCTCCACCAAAAAACAAGGAGTGGGTCCCCAATTGCTTCAACCATTTAAATAATTCTTGTTTTGTTTTTTATGATAGCCCATTTAGGAGTGTGAATTTTTTTTCCAAGATTATGGAAGAGAGCAACAACTTGAATAAATTGATTCATCCAATGTGTTTCAAAGATTCCTATATTTTTTTCTTTCCTAAGGGAGTGACGATGAAGATATTCAGAGAATAAGGAGAAGGATTTTACCATGGTTTTCTTGGGGGAGGTTGAATCGTCTTGAAATATTATATTGTTTCTCACCAACCAAATTGCTCAATAGAGATATTTGGTAAATAAATTCCACAGATGCTTGAGTTCAATCTTGTTGTAGAAGCTTCCTCTATAGTGTTTGTTACAATTGATGAAGAAATCCATGACCTTATTTGGTCAGTTCACAAAATGGTAAAGGCCCCCCAAGGTAATTCCCCATACTTATTTATAATAATTGCAATGGACAAATAAATGTTGAAGAGATTCCCCTTGCTATTGACATAGAAAAAATCTAGAAGAGTTATGGATACCTCTTTTTCTTAGGTTTTTTTCTATAAGAATGTTTCTATGGACTACAAGCCAAATGAAAGAACTTCTCTTGGGAATTCCATTAGGGTGACAAACCAAATTCAATATTTTTGACCAAGGAAAAAGAGATATTGCTTCCTATAGAAACTTAAAACCTTGTTTGACCATATATTGGAGGAGGGGAGAGAAATGGGGGGGAAGAAGATCTGAATTCCAACCAATCTAAGTACCTATAATTGTGTCCCATTTTGCAACATTATTCTTTATGTTGATCCCATTAGCTTGCATCCTGGTACAAAGAGGAAGAAGATATTGATTTAAAGAGAGTCTGGTATGATTCATAATTGAGTCTTACCAAATTTTGATTTTCTTTCCATTCCCTGGGACCTAGTTAAGGAATATAGTAATGATGGAAATTAATGAGATCATAATATTGAAAGTGGCACACCCTTTGATCACTTTAGGAGGATGCGATAAACATCAAATTCAAGTCCCTAAAAAGTATTGTTGGCATATTTCTTGTTTCCACCAAAGAGGATTACCTATTATGATGCTCCAAACTAATTCCTCCCCCAATGGAAATGTTCATAAGGTCTATATATCGATTATACAAACCACCCTTTGTCATAGGATTAGTTACTTGCTTCCAGCTGACCAAATGGTATTTTTTCTCATTTTGATTTCCTCCTTTCCAAAGGAAGTGTCAAATTGTAGTGAAAATATAATTAGTGATGCTTTTAGGGGATAAGAGTGAAAAAAAATGATAGAGAGGGAAATTTGTGAGAACCACTTTGATGAGAAAAATTTGGCATACTAAATTGAACTATTGTGATCCCCAATGAGTGAACTTAGAATTAATTTTCCCCAGGATGTGCATCCAGTCCATAAATTTGGAGCGATTAAGAGAAATTGGGATGCCTAGATATTTGAAATATGTCCAATTATCGGCTATTGGGAATTCAAAGATATGAGAGATAGTCTGTAAAACCGAAGCTTGAGTGTGCCAACCATAAATCTGAAATTTATTATGATTTACTTCTCCTTTTGAGGCATCCTAAAAGGAATCTAGGGAATTTTTGAAACATTGTGCTATGATTTGAAAGGATCCTCCCATTAAGAAAGTATCATCAACAAACTGAGAGTTTTTTAATATTTTGACACCACAAGCTATCTAAATGCTTGGAAAGTTCTTTGATATCCATTCAGCTTCTAATTTCCCACTGATATCATAAACCATGATAATTTATAGGAGAGGCGAAAGGGGGAACCCTTGTCTCAATCCCTTAGAGATTTGAAAGAAACTCGCGAGTCTTCCATTGACCAGAGGTGCGATCCATGGAGCTCCAATTCATGATTATACCCACTTAATAAAATCCATGTTGAATCCAATTTTTTAAGAACCTGAAAGAGAAAGGAATGATGAACATGATAAAAAGTGTTATCCATATCAATCTTGATTACCATACCTTTAATTCCAGACACAAATTTGGAATGGACAACCTCTTGAACAAGAACTATGTTGTTCATTATTTGTCTATCCTTCACGAAGCCTCCTTGGTTGGGGTAGATGATTTTAGAGTGAAGGGTTCTGAGATAATTTTGGTGAGGATCTTGTTGGATGAGTTGCAAAGTGAGATAGGTCAGAAACAAGAAAATGAAGAAGGGTTAGATTCTTTAGGAGCAAGAGCTAAGAAATAATAATTTTTGTTTCCTCCTAATTTGAAGGATTATGAGAATACAAACAAATTCTTACTAACTCGTGTTTAATAAGATCCCTAAAATGCCTATAAAAGGATATAGAGAACCCATCAAGTCTAAGGGATTTGTCAGGACCCAAAATCAATATTACTACATAAAATTTTATTTCTTCAATAGGACAATTAAGGTCCTTGTTGTATTCTTCCATTATTAAGGAGGGAATATGCTTGAGAGGGAATTCAACATTATTTTCCTCGACTTTAGTGTTCTAGGTGAGGAGATATTTAAAAAAATTATGAGAATCCCTTTTAATATCCACAAAATCAGCGAGTTGAATGCCATCCTCCAATTTTATAACAACAATATTATGTTTTGATAGCCTATATTTATCCTAGTTGTGGAATAATTTAGTTTTTTTGTCACCAAACTGAAGCCACGGTCTCTTTGATTTGAGGCACCAAATTTCTTCTTCATTTCATAAATCGCGATGGATTTAGGTTTGGAGATGTGTTTCTTCTTGGAGCATGGAAGGGGTGGGAACATTTGAATCTATTTGTTGTTGAATAAAATAAATTTTGGATTTGAGGATGGATATGGAAGAGGAAGGAGATTTGAAGTAATCCTTAGCCCAACTTTTAAGAGAATTTTTTACTAGAATTAATTTTTTCTCCCAAATGAACATCGAGGTGCTTGGAATACAAGTGTTCCAAATTTTCCTGACAAGCAAGTTGACATCATAATGGTTGAGACAAAGATACATAAAGTGGAAGGGTAGGGGGTCATAACCAAGGATAGATAAAAAGTGAATGGAGATTGGATTATGGTCAGAGATAAGGGTAGACATGATATATGTTTTAAGGGAAGGGGAAGAAGCAAGGAAGGAGTTATGAATAAGGAAGTTGTCAAGATGAGCCACAATATGGACAGGTCTCGACCGCATATTGGTCTAGGTATGCTTCCCTTTAATAGGGATAATATCCAAAAGATCCTAGTCTTGAATAAGAGATTCCATGTTCTCTCTACAGGGGTATCTCCTAAAGGACCCTCCCTTTTTTCTCCCATGTTTCTGATGGTATTAAAATATACACTAAGGATGTAGTCTGATGGAGCTCCTTGAGATTTTAATTCTATGATTGAGTTCCAACACTCTAGAATTTCCAAAGTATTGACCAACATATATATGTTTATTACCTTGTAATGTTTCCCATCTAGTTTCAATGGAAATTTAGAATAAATCCAATGAGTTGAATGGAGAAATGATATTAGGAAAACATCATTTTTATTCCAAAAGGTGCTTAGTTCTCTAGAGGCACCATGAGAATCTACAACAATAAATTCCCATTGCCTCATAGTGTTGAGGGAGGTTTTCTTGATGTCTTTAGCCTTCATTTTCATCTCTTGGAGTAGGAATATAGATGGTTTATCACGTCTAACAATATCTCGGGAAACATGTGATTTAGGGATGATACCAAACCCCCTACAGTTCCAAGAGACGATTATCATTATTTATTATATTTCCGATAAGAAGTACCTTTCTTTACTGGATTTCCACCGATGTTATTGGGAGGCTTGGAATATCCTATCAATTTTGGAATAGTGGTCTACGATCCCAATTGAATGTCATTACTTGGTTGCTCCTTGTGAATAATTATGGAGGCTTTCCTGCCTGATTTCAGTGGGGGGCCAAGATACTCTTCTGAAATATTGTCTTCATGTTATTCATAAATAGATAAATTTGTATCTGAGTCCCTTTCTCATGCATCTAAGAAGGATGATTTTGCATCCTTGAAATTTTTTGCTTCTTCCAGGCCCATGTAAGATAAACCTAAAGTGCCTAATGGGGGAAATTCAGTATGGAATTTTCTTTCCTCTCTCTTTTTTGGGTTGGTCTTAGGTGAAAGAGGTTAGGTTACATAATGTAGTTGGACTGAGGGAAACTCCATCTCTATTGGTTTCATTGTAGTTTCAAATATCGAGGAGGATATTTCATCTTCTTTCATATTTGAAAGGATGTTGAAGCTATTTCTCTGAGGCATTCATGCAAAAGAAGGTCCTTTTGAAGGATATGAAGACTCGGGGATCAAAGGATATAAGGAGGTTCCAAGGCTAGATGAAATTCTAACCCTAGAAAAAGGGTTGTTTCTAGATCTGAACTTTCTTTGAACCACAATCCATTGATCCTCCACTCCATTCCCAGGATTTTGTGGAGGGTCCTTCTTGAAATTCTTGGAAAACTAGTCATATTCATGAATATTTTTTATTTGAATGTAAATTGTTCATAATACAACTGTTAAACATGTTATTGATTATCTAGGGAAATAAACACTAGCTCAGGGATACCTTTTTCAAGGTCAAAGTCCATGCAAATATCGACACAAGTAAAAGGATTTTCCTTCGGCTCTACTTTATCAACGTAATGGACCAAAGAGTTTCCAATACATCTCAAAGCATCATCACTCCAATAATGAAGAGGAAGGTGAGGGAGACAAACCCATATAGGGAAAAAAGAAGAAACATAATTTTCCGGATTAAAATCTGGAGTCCATTTGTTCAGGTACATTCCTCTTGATCCCAGGAAAAACGATTCACTATGAAAAACCAAATCTCGTTCTTCTTTGTTATCGAAGAGAAAAGCATATAAATCCCTACCAAAAAAGTAGTGAGATAGATATCCTTTGATGAAGGGAGCCCATTTTTTATGAATATAGGTAGCGATTGTCTTGGGAGATGGCTAGATACCCATGAATTGCTTAACTAGCCCTCACTCGTTAAGCGCCAGGGATTTCTTTCGAGAAATGGTCAAAGGCAAAGATACATTTGACATTTCCTCCAATTTTTTCACAAAACATGAGGGAGGATGTTTATATTTATTAACTGAGGCAATGACCATAGCATGGAAGGTAGAGGCATCTGGATATGGAAGGGGAAATCCCCCCACCCCCCTTGCTCTCCCAACTCAAATCTCCCATCAAAGACACCAGAGCTATGGTTTAAGCCAAGGAGGGAAGGAAACATGTGATATTACAGGAAATATTACTCCTCCTATGCTCTCATTATCCTCTCATTGTCATATCTATAACTATGCACTTACATTATGAGACTTCTCATATTTTTTGCCAACTCTATTGGTTCCACTCTACTCCTATGTCCATTAGATTTTGTCTCATCATTACCCACACTAATATTTTGACATTTGGATTCTCTCTCATGATTGTAGGCTCTTTATTCATCCTCCATGAATCTAATATACAATTACTAGGGTTGAATTAATCTATTTATACCTCTAATTCTACAAAAATGTGCATGCAATAATTGTTGTTAGAATTAAGCTTATTGCAAAATATTTATTAATTAGAATTTATGTCATTATTTGTTTCAAATTAAGAATAATACAAATGTACTAATCCAAATTCAGGGTTGATATATGGATTCTCCTCCTCAATACCATTCCAACGACTATTCTTTTGCTCAAATTTAAGCTATGAGATGGAAGTTATGGTCTTTGGAAGTTTAGAATGTTTTCCATTTTTATCCATGTATGCTACATGTGTCTTCTTTCTGTTACTGCACATTTTTCATAACCAAATTATGAATCTGGATCTATAGTAGTATATTATGGTTTATAATATTTCTGTAGATTACTCTTGTGCCCCAAACAGACCTCTAAGCAAGAACTTATGCCCTCTAGAAGTAAATTGATACTAAAAATATACCCTCTAAAGTTCCAGTTGTAACTCTCTCATACGAGCTTCATTTTACGCCTGTAATATCTTGTTGGAAATATCTCTCCAATTTCTCATGTTTTTCACTGCCTAAAAATGTCATTTAGGCCTTCAAAATTGCTCTGCAAGTTTATGGCCTTCAAAAATCATAAAATTTCTTGGAAAATCAATTGTTTTACTATAATAACCATCCTTCAATATGTACCATTGATCTCAAAATCAGAAAAAATCTCAACCATTGATTTGTTAGACCTTCCCCGAGCCTGCAGAAAAATTTCCACCATCAATTGCCAACTTGAAACAATTTGTATCGATGCTTTTCCAACACTACATCGATGATCAAATATTTCTTTGGTAAATCAAACTTTCTCACTAAATTTCATGAACCACGATCATCGATCATCAACAATTGGCCATTTTTCTTAGCAACCAAAATTTTCTTACGAATCTCTCCGATCTCTGATTATCGATGATTGGCCATTGAAATTTTTTCTTGGTAACCAACTTGTTACAAATTCTTTCGAACCCCCGATCATTGGCCATCGACCATATCTTGGCTGATGTGGAAACTATGTTGACGTGGCATGACACGTAGATATTGAAGTGGAATGACATGGAACATTAGCTAACATGGCATGAAACATGGATGTTGTTGTGGCATGACACATAGATGATGACATAGAAAGACACGTCATCATCTTCCTTTCCTTCATTGGTGATCATCCATTTCTCTTGGATGAACTGAACACCTTGCTAAATATTTTGATCCCTGATTATCGACCATCAACAATTGGGGTTTTATTTTGGACGCATGAAAGCTTTCACAAAAATCTGTCGATCCACAATCATCGACCATCGATGATCAAATATTTCCTTTGGCCAAAACAAACTCTTTTCCAAACTCATCGATCAAATCATCGACCATTGACAATTTCTGTTGGAAAATAAAACACTTTTGCAAATCTCTCCAATCCAACCATCAACCATTGGAAATCCCTCTTGGAGAACTCCATCACAAAGAATTCTTTTACCAAAACCTAGATGAATTTGGGTCATCGATTTCCCATTCAAAATTATTTTGACTGTTGATTCACCAAACTTCGCCCAACTGCGAAAAATGAATCCTGGTCGTCGATTCTTTAACTTCACCAAACTATAAAAAAGAATCATAGTTGTCAATTCTTTAACTTTTCTAATCTATGAAAATGAATCCTGGCTGTCAATTCTCTTCTTTTGGAAAAAAATTGAAAAACTTATAATTTTTTAATTAATTTCCGACGAATCTAGACTGTTGATATCAAAATCAACCATGATCTTGATCGTAGATTCATTAAACTCTCCCATCTTCTAGAACATGAATTTTTACCTTCCAGGTTGAATATAACTCTGTAATCTCACTGTTTGACACCATTTAACCCCTTAGACAGTTCTGGGGCATTTAAAACTCAATTTTTCTCATGAATTTGTGGATTTCCCTATGATTTTTAACCATTTTCACCCAAATTCATCATAGATTGAAATCTGTAAAAACAAATCAATCTCTCAATCTCTCACGGTTTTCCCAACCACACAACAATCCTAGTTTACCATCTCTCTTCCCCTTCAACCTGCACAACCCAAATAAATGAAACCTCTTTCTCTGCAATGCAATACCTCGGTCTATTCCACTTATTTTATAGGGATCTAGTGCTACTAGTGAGGAAATATCAATGTTGGAATTCCAAGGATTCTAAACTATGGATAGTTCTTTAACAACTTCCATCCTTCTTATGCACACAAGAATCCATTCCTTTCTAGAATAATCAACAATTACTTGCATCCAATAAGTAATGGCTCATGTCTTTCCTTAATTCATTTCCCATGCCTAGACCAAGAGCGAATGAAGAACAAAAATGAAATGAGTGATTAACCCCCAAAAATGGGGTTTATATTATTACATGCAAATAAATCCCCACTCGGCCTTCCCCAAGAAGTTAATGTAACCACTTTTCCCAAATAATTCCAAGATGGGTGAATAAAATCTAATAAAATAATTATCCCCTTTATCCCCCTCTCTCGTGGAATCGTAGCCCCCTATCTCTGTCCTTGTTCACTTGCAACCAACAATGTATTTTATTATTAACATTCAAAGCATTACATTTCTAGGCACTTTGACCTTTCAAATTTACAATAACTCCATCCTCTCATCAAATAAACAAAAATACATTGTTAATTTGTGGATTGAAATCTGGGGTATTACACTTCTTTTGTTTCAAAATCTTTTTTTTTAAGCTTCTTTATTTCGCTTAAGGCACAAATGAGTTCTTCTTCAAGATACACTTCCACATATGTTTATGCATTTTGTTCATCTTCTGAATCCATCATTTCTTTCCATTTGTATTCATTTTCTAAAGTATCAATCTTCATTTCCATTTCCATAAAGAGAGTTTCCTCTCTATTGCTTTCATCTCTCTCTTTAGACGAGTCACTAACCCGTTTTGAGAAGAGACTTTTATTTTTCTTATAAGTGTTCTTTTTTTCATGCTTGTTCTTTTTGTATTGATGATGCTTACTCCCTTTCTTTACGTTATGGCATTCTTCATCATCAATACTTTCATTTTTTTCATATGGACACGTAATAGAAAAATGTTCTATTTTTCCACATTTAAAGCATTTAAAGGGAAACTTACCTTTGTATTTGCTAGATCCCTTTTTGAGGTTTCTCACAAAATGTGCTTCCTCTTTGCATTTGATTCACAACTAGAATAATTGTTTACATCTTGAGTGATTGGTCGAATGATGGGAATTTGTTGCAGTGTGAAGTAGGTTCAATTCAGTTTGGAAGGAATGGATAAGGGATTAAGCAACCCCATATAATTTCCATATTTTGAGAGAGGTGGAGGGTGGTGATTCGACCTTGCCGAGGAAGGGAGAGAATCCAATCAATGAAATTTATCTGGCTAGTGACATGTAATCTATCGATAATATCCATCCCATCTTTGTGTTCTCTATTCTTCATCTTCTTTGAATCTTTGGAGGATACTTCTCACTTTGATGACTTCTCTTTATCAATCCTCATTTCATATTCCATGAGAATCCCATGCAAATCATCCATTGTCATTGAATCAAGATCCTTCATTTATTCAATGGAGATAACTTTGGCATCAAAGCTTAAGGGAACTGACCTTAACACCTTTTGCACAATCATTGGTTCTTCAACCTTTTCATCAATTCCTATTATGGTGTTGACAATTTCATCCACACGAAGGAGATATGTTGCAACATTCTCTTCTTTTTTCATTTTCAAACTCTAGAATTTCCTTATATGAGTTTGGAGCTTTTCCTTCTTAACGTTGTCATCACCTTCATATATATTTTGAAGATTTTTCCAAATTTCTTTTTCTAATTCACAATGCAACACCTTGACAAATGGATTTTGATATTCCTCACAATATAACATTCATATATTTTGCATTATGTTCACTAGGCTTCTTCCTAGCTGCATATGTTGGTGGATTTGTTGTGGCTGTAAAAACAATCATGACTGATTTCAAAATATCAAACCCAAGGTCCATTAGATACGTTCACATCCTTATGCTCCAACATGAATAGTTTGTTTCCTAAAACAATCAAGCTCTATTTGTAGAAACCTTCCTGACCAGCCATGTGTGCTCTCGAGATCTACCTTCCAGTGGTTGGACTATTTCCAAAAGAACCCACCTTGATACCAATTGTTGCGAACACACTTATACTGAGAGGGGGTGGGTGAATTAGTATAAGAAAATTTCTATTTATTCAAAAATTCATCAACCTTAAGAGAACAATCACATATGATATCTATTAACTGCATAACATGGAACACAATATTTACGTGGAAATCATTTCAGGAGAAAACTACAAAAAATCTCTTTATAATTCTTTGTAGGAACCAACCTACTTTTACAAATATTTGTAGGCACCAACTTGCTAAAGAAACCAATCCCCACTGGTACAAATACTAGTAGGCACCAACCTACTCTTACAGATATTCATAGACACCAATATACTAGAGACACCAATTCCCACCACTAAGCACCAACTTAGAAAGAGAAAACAAATCTCTTTTTTTGAGCGGTACCAACCTACTCTTACAAATATTTATAGAGGAAAATCTATTGGAGACTCTAATCTAGGATTAAAATCCAAAAACCATTTATAAATTGTATACATATAATCCAAGGATTAGTCAACCATGTATGGATATGGGGACTTGCCCAAATTCCATCCTATTTACCTTGAACCAATGATACATGCTTCATAGGAAAACTAGATAGAATGTCACCATTGATAGGAGAAATAAAGTTTCCAACCTCTAACCACTTGAAACCTTCTTCTGGTGTTTCTTTGCTATCAGTGAGCATCCATAGCCCTGATAGAGTCACACCAATATCACAAAACTTTCTCCTTTTCCAGTGAGCATTCATAGCCATGTGGGAGATATCTATATACCCTCCCTAACTTCATCATTCTCTTATTGAAATATGTCTCATCATGCACTATTTTATTTTTCTATGATATTTACTACAAAATGTACCCATTACTGGATATCTTTTGGTGAGGACATTTGTAGTACCATGAATGAGCGAGGGAACATGATATTTGTTTCTTTGAAGAAAGAACCTGTTAGTGTCATTATTTTCAAGGTAGAGTTATAAGTTTTCAAAGAGTTGTGTCTCATGAGTTGTTTCAAGGTCTGCGGGTCATTATTGATATAAACCATAAAATGACATGTCAAAAAGTGTAATATCCCTAGGTCGAACCCAATTTTAATGTAAATGAAAATGTACTTAAGTTGGTGAGTTATTTGATATCATTTTTGTATGCACCTTTCATGGCATAGTGCGTGCATGTACTGCGCAGTAAAAGGATTAAGTGTGCACATTTCAGGATACCGCGCGCAACAACTTAAGTGTGTGCTATTTTGATGCCAGGGAGCCTTTCTGTATATGATGTGTTTTATAGGCTGGTGAGCCAGTTTTGTGATTATTAGGCCAGAGAGTCTAGATGTTAAAGGCTAGTGCACTTACTTTTGTATATGTCTCAACATTACTATAAATACATCATTGCACGCAGACCGACCACGATAAAAGAGTATGGGGGACTAAAATCCACTAGTTGGGGAAAGGGTGGGGGATAAAAGTTAAGAGAAAGGGGATAATATAGGGAGCTTAAGCCAAAAAGGAATATTATATTAATATTTCTTAAAGTATAAAGTATGGATAATTATTTTATCCTAAGTTCAAAAGATGGGGACAAGTGGGCCAAAGGAGCTCCCAACATGACAAGTGTCAATTTGGGGATAAGCATACATATTATTTGGACTTAGTTCATTTCCCATCATTCAATCAGCCAGTCAATCATCCATGAGAATTCACACACTCATGGAGCTACCTTCCGAACCTTCGTGTCATTGTACCTGAACCTGTATCCATAGCCATACTTGTTTTTGTAGCTGGTTAGGTTGGGAGTTGGACTGAAGAAGAGGGTTGTCATGCCCATGGGATATTGAAGAGGCGGGTTGTTAGGAATGTGATCATTTTCTCTCTGGGTGAGAGAATTGTTGGGACTTGATTTCCTGAAGGTGCTAAATTGCAGCTACAGGGCTCTGAGACTTCATGTCCGGCCTATTGTTGAAGCCCGAAAAGGAAGTGGGGCAGCCGAAGGATTGTTGAAAAGATAAGGGGTACACTTCCTGGGGTGGGACAGGCATGTGGGGAATGAGGGACTATAGGATGTTAGTTTGAGTTGGCACATGTGATGAAGTCTTCCCTGTTGTCCATGATCCATTAGCCTGGTTAGGAACCCTTTACCCGGGTGGAGTTTAGTCCCAACTCGGGGGTGACCCACTGCTGAGAGTGATGAGCAATGTGGTCTAAGGCTGGGAGAAAAAAATCATTCTCTGGAGTAGCATGAAGAAGGTCTACATGCAGTTGGTGATATTCTTACCAATATTAATGTCAATTGTGTGATAATTTTACATGTTGCATTATTATTTACATGTTTATTTTTGTGGGTTTATCCTATGTGTGGTTATAACTATCTTTATAGTTATGGGTATTTCTTGTATAAGATGCATGTATGTGTTCATTGTTATTTCAGTATGAATTCGTGCAATTAAAGAATACATTTGTTTGTTTATGTTATATATATAAAGTTCTGCAATAGTTATGTGTGTATATGTTTTAATTGCATGTTGTTCGAAAAATTTATGTGGCATAGCTCAATTGGATGTTGGGTATGTTATAGTATGTTCTGCAGAGAGAAAAAAAGCATTCTTTGGAGTAGCATGGCCCAACCTGGGTGGCTTGGGATGTTACAAAAAGAGTCGAGTCATAAGTCTAGGTGGAATGGTTTTTGGGGGATATCATGGGACATTATGACACATTATGAAAGGAAACTAGTCATCAAAGGTTAAAATGGCATATTTGATATCTTTCAAACACTTATGGTACTTGACTTGCAAAAAGTACACATGTTGTGCAAACTCGCTATGAAAGTTCCTAGGTGCTACACAAACTGAAATATCTCTCCAAACCAGTCAAATCACATTTCAAATAATCTTTTCTCAGCTTATGCATATCTCTCCCCTTCCATTTTTCATGCAACAAACTCTCCAAGAATTGTTTCTCCTCTCTACAACTTGCAAATCCTTCATCCAAGGTTGCTATGCAAGTTCGCTATGTAAGTTGTCAAATAATTCAACGATGCACTCAAAGATCATAAAGGTGAGTGATGATGAAATAGTCAATGAGAACACATTAAAAAAAATAGGTCATCAATCATATGTAGTTTGGTTTCACTCTTTGCAATATTAAGGCACATTAGGGTTTTGAAGTTTTGAGAGACAGATGACATTTTGAGGAAGGATGAAGAGGTTCTAGGACACCTTATCATCATCATGAGGCCACCTTTACCATCATACACCATCATCTATCAACCAAAGTCAAACAAAGGTGGAAAAAGTGTAGAAAATAGCTTCTCTACGCAAAGTTTGCAGGGAAGGCTGCGCAACTTATGTAGGTTGCAGTTACACATCGTGTTACAACAGCACGCTACACAAATGACATTTTAGTGGTAAAATTCAAGATAATTTTATGACCAATTGGAGAGGATTTTGGAACAAACCAGAGAGGTTTTTTATCAATAATGAACTCAATAAAAAAAACCTCTCTCAGTTTTTACACAGGTGTCATAGTTTGAGATATTTGAATGAATCTTTACGACCCATTTTTCCATATTTAAGCATTTAATATTTTCCTGTTTTAGTCATCGTATTTGGGAACCTATTCCAAGGATATGGAGAAGAATGTTTGAAAAAAAAAGATGATTTTTTCAAGAATGGAGCCAATAACAAAAACCTCTCTCGGGTTTTACATAGGTGTTATTATTTGGAAGATGTGAAATGATCTTTGAGGCCTATTTTCCAGAATTTCGCCAAGCCAGATTTGCTGACAAAGTTCTAGAATATTTGAAATTCGACTTGATGGACCTCCAACTTAGCAATGTGTATCCAAAATTGATATGGATATTGAAGCTTGGATAATATCCTATCATATCCCATGATTTTCTCTTCAGTTGGCACATTTTTAGTTGGTCAAAAAACAAACCCTAGATAGTAGGATATGAGCAAATTTTTGACAAATATTCTTTCCTAAGCTATTGTAACAACTCTCTATTTTTGGAAAATATGGATTTCTACCTCCTTAGGATATAATATGATATTTATCTATATATTTGGGCACTTTTAAGGTGAAAGGGGTTGGAATAAGTACAAAGGACAACTTTGCATTGAACATTGTATACATTTTTCTGAATTTGAATGAAATGCTAGTGCAAATGTCCAAAGCTTTTTCACACCAAAGATTCTAGTGGTAATGATATGAAGTATGTTTTACTTTATGTATGTATTTCTTCTATCTTTATATTTCATCTGATGATACTCATATTTTTGAATTGGATATCAAATGGTCTGAAATTCATCTTAAAAGGTGCTTTAGATTCTAGCAATTTGAACACTGTCTGTTCTTTCTTAACTCATGATAATTCATCTTAATGTTGCTCTGAATGTTGTTATATGTTTTCCTATTTCTTCCATTATATAGCATCAATTTAAAAAACTGAAAGATCATTGCCTACCTAGCCTTTTCTTCCTTGAGAGTTCTACCTTCCAGACATTGTTTTCATTTGCTTTCAAAGAAGTGACTCCATTGCCCAAACAAATTTCTTTCCTTATTTCCAACAAACCTTTAAAATACCTTCACCTATTAAAAAAACCTATCCAATGATCCTAAAATAAAATCCATCTTTAGAGACAAAGTGACAAGAGAGATCCCTCTCAGAACTAAAAGGCTAGTTTCAGTTCTAAAGTGGTTATGTGGTTACCTTTGTAAGTTGCCTCCTCGGCCTAGGAAATTTACTTAGTGATAACAATACCCAACACTTAGGGATTTTCATAGAATTATCACTAAGGAGAGGTGATATCCTTACTAGTTTTGATGAAATACATGGCCCATACTCTCCTTCATTTTCATTCTCCCCTTCAAAAACTCTGAACCAAAAGAAGACAATATGTTTATTCCCTAGATAATATGCATACAGAAGTGTAAATAATTATTGGATTCAAATATTTCATGGAATGAATCCCCCTTAATTTAGCTCTGGTTAATCATGGTTTGGGGTAAGAGTGATTGTCTCTTCGTGATCCCCCAAGAGCTAATAATCAACATTATTTCATGACCTGGAAAAATATTCTAACTAGAAACAAAAAAATGAAAGCATACCACTAAACAAAACTAAAAATGGCGAAAACAAAATAAAAGAAAAAAATGAACCCTATGGTACAGATCTACTCACTCTGAGTAGTTAGGTAAAGAATAATTTTAGGCTTTGACTTTTTATAGGGAGAGAAGCTATTTCAACACCTAGGTTTTGCAATCGGTATGTGTCGACCCCAATTTTCTTAGCGATCTAGTAGGGACCAAGCCACAAAATTTGAAACTTAGAATGCTTCCCTTTTGTTTCACTTACCATATCCCATTTCAAAACAAGATCTCCCACATTGAAATTTGTGTCTATATCTTAACGAGACAATATTGGGAATATTTCAATATAAGGGCTCTTCTCTCCCTGAGGTTTAAATTTTATGGACATGTGCCATGATGGAGAAAATAAGAGAGATATGAATACCATGAATTATGACTTGGTGGGATATACAACACTTCACTACACCATAAGGATAGTCCATTACCCCATCCAACTCATCTTTCTCTGCCACGTCTTGATATTCCATGACTAACTTTCATAAATCTTTATCTCTAACTATATTTGTTGGCTTGATATCAAGATAAAATTATTGAATGAGAGTCATATTGTTTACCCTCATCTCACCCATTTCTTGTTGTGTGAATAATGATCTCACAGCAGGGGGGGCTATAAATTTGGTTTGTTTTTTTCAGATGTAAGATTGGAAATGATTGATTTATTTGTACACAACATAAGCGTGTTTATCGATAGCATGGTAATTAAGTTATATCCCTTGCAAATTGGTATTCGTGAATGAAATGGGGGCCTCATTTTTCCCATCAAGGATTGTTGCTAAAGACTGGTCATAGACAAAAGTATATAGGAAGAAGTCCTTGCTAAAATCAAGGTTGTGCAGGACTGGTGTTTGAGAGATAGAATTATTGACTTTATCAAAATATTCATTCTCTACATTATTCCATTTAAATTCTACATCTTTTCATATCATATTATGTAATGTTTTGATCGTTTCAACAAAATCAGGAATAAATTTTCTAAAAAAATGATCTTTCCAAAAAAAGACTACATGGATTTCTTATTATGTGGAAGAGAAAGGTGAGAAATTACTTTAACATGCTCCAATCAATGCTAATTCCATCCTTATAGATAATGTGCCCAATTTTTTCCCCTCAATTACACCAAAGAAAGTTTTTTTTGGATTAAGAGAAATCCCATATTTCCTACATATTTCAAAATTTTGGGTTAAGTGAGTAATATGGTATGATTTGTTCTTTGAATACACTGTGACATCATTCAAATATACTTCTATGCACTTATTTATTAATCACGTAAAGGCCGCGTACATGGATCTATGAAACATGGCTCCTGCATTAATCAACCCAAAAGGCATGTGTTTGTATGCAAAGGTTCCCCATTTAGTTCGGAAAGTAGTTTTCAAATGATCTTCTTTCAAAACTAGGACCTAGTTGTATCCCGAAAAACCGTCTAGAAGTGAGAACATCTCAGATCTGGAAAACAATTTTAATAATTGTTCCATGGGAGGAACTGGGTAGTTATATTTTTGTAATGCTTTGTTCAGATTATGAAATTCCACACACAGACGGATTTCTCCTAACTTCTTCTTCACTGGTACTAAATTAGATACCTAGGCATAATGTGTTACCTGGAAGATGCTTGGAGTCCAACAATTTTTTATGATCTTTTTTCATTAAAGGTTCCATAGATGGGTGGAATTTCCACATTTTTTTCTCAAAAGGCTTAGCATCATTCTTAAGAGGCATCGTGTCTTGGATGACCTTTGTGTCATAAATTTTCAGATCCTAATATGACCACGCGAAAAAGTCTTGATATTCTTTAAACAATTTGAGGTAGGATGTCTTTTCATCAGCAAATATTGATCTTCCAAGGTTAATGTTCCTGGGACTTTTAGTAGTCCCTAGGTTTATAACTTCATAAGTGAGAATATAATTTCCAGTTTTCACATTTTTAGGATTCTTGAATTTCTCTCGCAAATAAAACAAGTTTTCTAATTTGACTACTCCTTTGGGAACTGTGTGAAATTTAGTTCTTTCATTTATGTTGTCTTTCTTGGCTTCAAATTATTCATCTTCTTGCTCAAAAAGTATTTCTTGAAACTCCTCATCATCAATGACCAGGTCTCTAAAGTTTTCTTCATTGGTTAAAAAGGCTATGATATGTTCATCTCCCTCAAATACTCTCCAATTGGTGATGTTGTTAAGGACTTAAGGTTTTTATAATATCTCTATAGTGAACCTAGAAGCCTCATAATCATCCAGGAGAGACAACCTTGATGTTGTTGTAGCAAGGGGTTCAGCCAGTGGGTTATTGGATCGAGGAATGGAAATGATATTAAATGATAGAAATTTATCTACTAGCTTATGCACTTCTGGATAATAGTTCTTAAGATGTGGTGAATTTCAATGTATAGTGTTCTTAACTTGTCTAACAATTATTTTTGAAACCCCAAAGACAATAAGTTCTTTAACGTTCAATTCAAGGGTTTTTCTAAGACCTTGTACTAAGGCCTTGTACTCAGTTGTGTTGTTGGTACATTCAAATTAAATCCTACATGATATAAAACTACGTTTACCAATTGGATCAATGAAAATACACTTGACCTCCACCCCTTCTTGTGATTTGGATCCATAAAAAGCCATAGTCCATATTTCATAGGGGACATGAGGCATTATTTTATCATTGTCTATGTTTGGATTTTCAGCTTCATTTAATGTACTAACTATAAAACATTGATCTAGGTTGATACAATTTTCTATTATTGTCTGATTTTCTTGCAATAATAACTTTTATTTTTGTGTGAATGGAATTTTAGATACACATGCTGTGAAATTTACAAAATATGAATCACAATAATAATTCAATATTATGGGAAACTAGGATGAATACGGTTCATTGGGAGGCTCTAAATCAATGACAATGTGTTTTAAGTAATTTTCTCGATTAATTTTTATCTTGTTGGGTTTCCCATTCGAAGGAAACCACAGGTGAGACCAATTAGAACAAAAATACCCTTGGAGTTTGTGTGACCAGTCACTACTGAGTAACATCCCATATTCTTATGGAATATCCACAACCACAATATTAATAACCTGATGAATATTTGGGTTGGAGGAAATCATGATCATAACATATTTTAATTCCCCAATAACTTTCACCTCCGATATGTCCATTTGTATGATATGTGTTGCACTTTTGGTAGGAGTTGCATTTAATTTTTTGCAAATAGATTAGGGACTAACATTTGATGATGCCCCTAAATCAAGTATATAGTTGTGCATATTTTAGTTGAATATTTCAAATGTCAACAAGAAATGGGGGATGGACAACTTAGATTTCTTATTTGTGGATGTTGAATTCACTATTGACTTCTTAGTTTCCCTTGAAGTTATTTTGTTTATTTTGTTTATTAGGTTTGGTTGTTTGGTTTTTTTCATCCTTTAGTGCTTGAAGTAACGATTTTTTATGCTAAGGGATCCTACAAAGTTCCATGATAGAAATGTTGGCTTTCATTTTCCTTATATCCTCTACTACTTTATACTCAAATTTTGTTGATTCCTGCTTAGCAAATTTAGGGATAGAGATGAGAACATGGGTAGGTTTTGTTAAGGGAGATGAGGTCCAAGTTTTCTTAGGAGATAGAGCTATGACCAGGTGGGTTTGAGAGAAAGTTCCTTTTCTCCTCATATAAACAACCATAGTTTCATCTATTAATCGCTCCTCTTTAGTCAATTTTACCCCATGCATCATATGATTTACATCCCATAATACCATAGTTTTTTCTTCTCGTTGTTCATTGTATTATTAATCCGTAGTGATATATTATGGACCATTGTTTGGATCATATAATGAAAATCCATATAATAAATGGTTCACCATAAGGTTCTTGGCATTTATCCATTGAGGGAAATTCTTTTCAGAGTGGTTTTCCTTATTATAACTACAAAAGGAATATGACACCACATCTGCTAAATCAATATTGAAATTATTCGAGGGAGGTTTTATGGCTTTGAAACGGGGAGTTGTTTTGAAAGAAGGTCTACAATGCTTGACTAGATGTACCTTCTCCTACACTTAGTTTCATTTCTACTATCTCATTCAAAAATTTCTTAATCATTCTCTGTAGACATTCCATGTCAGTGATATCCTTTTCAATATTTTGATCAACATGTTTCCTTTGTGGTTGAGTCAACAAAAGGCCCCTTTTGAGCTATTGGGATTCTTTATTTCCTAGGAATTTGACTTTATTTGCACCCTTTCATCTAAAACTAAATGGTTCTTAGCTTCCTCAAAGTTTTCTGCAAGAGTATGTTGGCTCTTTTAACAAAGATGGAGATTGAAGCTAGTAGAGCATTTGCATAAACTTCAATTTGTGATTCTTAGGTGAATTTTATGTCTTGTTAGAACTTGTTCAGGATCATGGTAAGACGTTGGTTAAATTCCTTAAATTTCTTTTTAGGGACCATAGTGGCAGTGGATAGTTCAACCATTAGATCCCCAATTGTGGTTTCATATGAAAAATTGTCTAAGAAATCCTTTTGGAATTTGGTCCATCTAGTTATGGAACCAATATGGAGATTGAAATACCAAGTGGAAGTGAGTTTCAACGGTGTAATGGAAAGTCAATAAACTACATCCTCATGTTGCACATTCATTAATCAGATGGCCAGGATAAAAAAATTAATGTGATCTTCCAACAACCAAGATGTTTCAAGATCAAGCTTGGGTAGTAACTTCTCCATATGCCTTGGTAGGTTATGTATATGACTGGGAAAATCCAAGGAATATTTGGACAACAATGGTTGGTTATTTTCCCATTGATTATCCTCATTATTATAACCCATGTGATCTGATTCGTAGTATGAAACTTATGAATCAAATTCTTCTTCTTTTGATTTTGGTTTTTCTTTGAGTTCAAAATAAGTACCTGTAGGTGGAGTGACTATTGGTGTGTTAGGGATTAAGCCAAAGGGTTGTTCTATTTCAATTAATGAAACATACAAAAATTCTTTGACTATGTGTATGAAGGTATGTTCTATTGTGGATACAACGGGTCTTAAAATTCTTCTTCTTCAAGGAAGAAATGGAGTTATGTAATTCTCTTATTCGTCTAGCATATTCTTTGGTGATTCTCCTAAAAGTGTTAAATTCCTCATGAGATATTGCATATGGAATTTTAGGATGAGATATAGAACTTTTCTCAGCCCGAGGTGAGGTACTGGAAATAGGATTATATTCAGGCTATGGATTTACTTTATGTGGGTTGTTTGTATGGCTTGCTATGCACTAGTCTTCCTTCTAGCACCAATTTTATTGAGGGGGATTGATTTTTTTAACTCAATAAGAGGGATCACACCCAAGGATGATTCCCAATTAGACTCTTCCCCATTTGTAATAGTGTAATCCATTGAATTAATGGCCCGACAGTCGTTCAATGAGCTTTACTGATTTTGTTTGTTTCAAATTCGTTCTTTTAACTACTCAATTATCCTTTTTTTTGTTTCATATGTTTTATTTATATATTATGAAGTAGAAAAATGAATGATAAAATAAATAGATTTGTTAGGGAAATCTGTGCTCAGGACAACCCTTAACAATGATGCGTAAGTATCATCTAAAACTAAATTTCTCCAGCAATAATACCAAATGAATTTTGTTAGTTACTATATATACTTAAGAAAATATAATTAAATAGAATGCATGAAGAAACATATAAGAAGAAAGAGAAGCAAAAAATAGTTATGTTATTTTCCAAGTTCACATAACACAAAGAACTTATTATCAATTAATATTATGTTTCGCCAAACTTTACCCATAAAATTATTAATCAATTGAGATAACAATAAAATGATTAAAATATTACTAGACGTCTGTAGCATTCAATCAAATTGCAAAAAAAAAATCCACTCATGAAAAATCATGCATAGATTTGGTAAATTTACCTTGGCTCCTTCCGAGCTTTTGAATTAAACTTGGAAAATAGTTTCCTCTTGTTCTAATCCAAAACATTTCTTACAAAACCATCGACCCCTTGTGCAAGGTGATTCTCTTATTTATTAAAAGTTAAAATGTATTAAAATAGCAATAATGTTATTTTAAACAAATTTAGAAAGTAATGTGAACTATGAGCATGTTCTCTCCCAGGTATTTTTCATGAATGAGGTGACTGATCTAGTGGATTTGTTTTTTCATACTCATCCTACTAAGAGAAGAGATACTCACATATGTACATGTAAGGGAAGTGATTTTGATCCATAAATTTGTTGAGTACCTTCTTCATATCCCCGGTGCGTTGTACATACTTTTCCACCTTGGCAGTCACATGTTTGAAGATGGCAGTCATCTTGATACTTTTTCCCATGAATATTTTGACTTGTCCTCATGCCAAAGTGGTCATCTTATGAACATTTGACCCATACATATGATCATTGTCTAAGTGATGCTTCATTACATCATTGATGTCCTGAAAAATATTTCGGCAACCCAAACTTGGGGAATTGGATTTTTTTCATTTCCTCGTCGATTTAATCCCAGTTCCCAAGGAATTCATCCCATCTTTATTGCATCCTTTTATTTGGTTCAAAAAAAAAATTGAACTCAATATTCCATGGCCATATGAATCCTGGCCATGATGTCATCGGTGATAATTTTGATGCCATGCTATTCTTCTCCTTGAAATTTATGAACTTCTCAAATATACTCAATCTAGTTCAATATCCTATGTTCTCTTTCAGTCCACTTCAACATTTCCTTATGTGATACTACTCACAACAAAGTTTCTTCTTGGTAATTTATGAATTTTTCCATAAATTCATCTCTAATTAACTTGTATCTGCCATATTCCTACAAGAAATATGCTCTTAAGATCATTGTTGCCTATGTGGTGTCCTTGTAATAATTTTATTGATGTCTAAGAGACTCTGATTCTTTCCTCATGGTCACATCCTCTCTTTCATATGATTTGGATCGATCGATGGTGGAATAATATATGGCCATACCTACTCCCATTAATTCACTAACTTTAGCTTTATTCTCATCCAATAAGGTTTCCTCAGAGTCTAGAATCATAATGCTATATATAATTATTTATCTCTTCCTCTATGTTATTTTTACCAGTAGTTGCCTCTTCCAGTCATAGGCTATCTAATCAATATCAACTACTTGATACAATGGATATGGTATTGGCTAATCACCCCATCCCAACATATTTCTCAGGATTCCTATGGTGTGAAAGGATTCCAGGAAAAGAGCTTTTCCTTTATACATTGATGATATTTTTTTCCTAGCTCCTCCATTTCCTTGGTTGTCATTTTCTAGTGCTTGGCTCTTTGGGGAGTTGGTCTATCTTTCTAGTCTACTCAAATCCTACTCCTAGAGATGTATCATTTGGTTTATATTCAACTGAAACTATCTATTTTGTTCCATCCTTGGGCAAATAAAGAGGTAGTGAATGGATCCAAAATTGTTTCCTCATTTGTTGGAGTGGTGGTCTGCTCTTCTATTATCCCACTTTCATCTGTATTATTTTCCTTATGTTGTTAAATCTCTCTTTTTGTTTCATTTTTTTCCCCCTCAAGAGTTGTGTCATATAAAATTTGTTCATCCTTATCTTTTCTTGCATCACTTCACGTTCCTTTTATCTTTGAGTGGTTGTGGCACTTTCACACCTAGTGCTAGAAATTTATCCACAATATTGGTATCTAAGGGTGTTCCATTTGGATACAGATAGACTGAAAGTGAGCTCCCTCAATATAGATTAGTATCATCCACAATTGGTACCTTCACTTCCTCCATATCATCATCATCATCATCATCCTTAGTAAGTTCTACGATATTATGATAAGGAATCCTTATGGTAGGCACATCCTTCAACGAATCAGTTGATATCATTGAATCTGGTTGGCCTCCCTGTATCTCCCCTTTATCCTATTTTTGTTTTGTACTGACCTCTCCTTATGTTAATTCTCCTTGAGCGACTCGTTCCATTTTTCTCTTTCTCAATGCTTCCTCAACTTTACTCTATTTTTCCAAATCTTTTGCTATGTTGTTTTTCTCTACCTCATGGGATTCCCATTCGACCTCTTATTTTAGTATAACTTCTTCCACTGTTATAGATTCTTCATTATACCTCTTAGCTACCACTCATACAACAAATTTGGTGGTTTGTTTGATGAGATCTACTTGCTCATCTATGGACAGGGTTTTGAAGACAGTAAGGTTAGGATGGGATTTTCTCTAAATGACTTCATCCCAACTGTGGGAATTATCTATAAAAACCTCATCATCAAACTTGTCATGAGAATAGGGCTAATACATTGTTACCTTTTCAGAGTGCTTCAACACTAACCCTTTAGGATCATGTTTGTGATATCTCTCAGTCCCGAACTTGTATTCCAAATGGCTTAGAACCTCATGTATATCTTGTTTTGTATATTTGACAAAGTAATAACCCAATTGAAATATGTATGGGGAAAATACTCTCTTATTATCTTTGACCAAGGAGGAATTGAACCCTTGCAAAATACTCTGATAACATATTTATCCTAGGGCCAATTTGTCTGGTACATAATATGGTAATAAATGCAGGGCTCTGGTGGCTCCAAAAATCATAAAGTAAATGGACTTCTCTTCAAGATAACAATTACCAATAAGGGAGATGATATTCTTGGATTGTTTGTAAATACTTGGACATTCTTGACGAAAATTAATGAAATAAATTTTGGATAAGAACAAATCATATATCATGGGTTATGACTTCTTATATTTGTTATCCCATAAGATACTAAAGTATATGTGCACATGCAGTTAAGACACATGTCAACTCAAATTCATTTATGAAAATACATTCCTTTCACATACCACATCTAATAAGTAAGAAGCCATGTAGTGTTAGGGACCTAACCCCTCATGTAGGTAGAATAATATATTTCCATGTAATAAAGGTCAATATTAATAAGGCCTAGCAATAAGGAAGAATAAGTCCAATGCAAGAAGACCTAATAGAAGCTTACACTTCTAGAAGGATCTTCCTCTAGATGGTTCTTGTAATAAAGGTCAATATTAATAAGGCCTAGCAATAAGGAAGAATAAGTCCAATGTAAGAAGACCTAATAGAAGCTTCCGCTTCTAGAAGGATCTTCTTCTAGATGGTTCTTTTGATAGACATATTTAATATAAATAGGAGTCAAGGGTATGAGAACTTTTGTATTGTATATTATTGTAATAGAGATCTTCTCTACTGGAGGTTGTCCCCTCGAAGAGGCAAGTGAACATTTATCTCGGTAATCAAAATGTTATTTCTGGTGTTATTTTGTTATCATTTTGGTATTATCGTGGTGTTCTTCTGGTTATATTATTTTTCTTCTTCCATTTCTAGCTATTTATTTCTATTCTGCATACTTTTTGTATCTAGAATATTACAAGTGGTATCAGAGCACCTTCCTCGGCAGAAAATTGTGGGTTAATGTTTTTTAGGGTAGAGACATATTCTGACATCTTTAAGCTACATAGATCTATTGTTACATGCATAAACCCATGGTTGGGAATTCATACACACGGGAAATACAAGTGGTAGTTAAGCTCACATATGTTGTCCACCCTTGTAACCCCTATTGGTACCCCTTCAAGTGGTAGAGCATCAGACATCACCTGTATATGGATCGACCTAGATCTCTTGAATCCCTCCAAAGATAAATTGATCGATCGCCTTCCTGCTATAGTTCCACTGAGAAAAAAACTTTGGAAGATACTCTCTAGTACCTGGGTAGTTGGGTAGTACAGCTAAGGGTACGGTCTAGCCTCCTTAGTTGGTTCCCTGAGATATTGGGTCGAGTACTACTGTTGGACCCCGCACATATATCAGAGAGCTATAGCACAAGGAAAACCCTTGTCTATAGAACCCTTGAATACCTAACCCTTGGTACAAAAATGAAAACATAACAGATAAGATCTATTGTGGCGCAACTGTGTCTCCTGCATTCAAGTTGTGAAATTACTACACGTTTCTTCCTGTTAAGCATTTGGAAATTTCATCACTGCAACATTCTTCAAATCAAATTATAACTCTGCAGGAGTAAAAAAAAAAAAGAGTTTGGATCCTGTTGGCACCATTATTTGATACCTATTTCTTTGTTTTTCTCTCTTCACCCTGATCACAGTCATACCTATCATTTTTCAGCAAATATTTTTTTTGTGGACCCCACTGCCTGCCAACACCCTTATTTGGGATTTACCCCCTTGGATTCACCTCATCGCCATGATCATTGTGATACACTTCACCCATAAACCATTTTCTATGTGGTCCCACCTGCCCCTTTTCATGTTCCCTAGTCATCATGGCCCATACCCGTAGCCAATAATTGGAAGCTTGCTTCAATACCTTATACTCTAATTTCATAGAAACCCAACAAGAAGTACGACAGATCAATGCCAATATTCTCTCCATCAATCAAAACATGCATTCCTCCATTGCGGCTTTAGTCGCTACCTCAATCGAGGAACTCAGACACGATCTCAAACAAGACATTACTACCCAGCTTGAATGTGTCGCTATGACGCTCTACACTAAGCTGCATATCCATGCAAATCCTCCCTTATCTACCCCACCTTTTCACATCGAAGGTGAAACTTCCTCTCATTCCCAGAATTTTCAGCCCCATCACTTTTAGTGTCACCTATGCCTTCTGCATGTGGATGTGACCAAATTTGATGGATTGAATCCCACTGGTTGGGTAACTCAAATGGAACATTATTTCTCTTTGTATGGCATTACAGATGAGTTGGCCAAACTCCGGTATGGTGTTCTCCATCTAGATCAAGAACATTGGCAATGGTGGCAATGGAGAAAAAATGTCTGCCAAGGGTATGTGGCTTGGACACACTTTGTGGCAGAGATTTATGAATGCTTTGACACTGACACCAAGCATTTAGGTCGTTTGACAAAGTTGAAACAATCTAGCACAGTGGAAGACTTTATAGCTGCTTTTGAGTGATTGTATTTTGATACAGAGGGCATGTTTGATGTTTTTTTTTTAAATTGTTTTATCAGTGGCCTCAAGGATGCGATTTGTTCTCATGTCCTCATGACTCGGCCTTAGAGTTGGGTGGACGCTACTAAAAGAGATAAGTAATAACAACATGTTGTCTCTTCTGAAAATTGAAAACCCTCCTTTATTCCTCGCACTAAACCAGTAACTCCCACTCCTCCTTCTACTCCACTCAACATCTAGAAATTGACCAGGGCCGAAATGGATGAATTCCATCTCAGAGGCCTTTTTTATAATTATGATGAAAAATATTTTTCGGGACACGAGTGTAAGGAACAAAATCCTTTTATGGAAATCTCAGAGGGTGTTGAGGCTCCCCTTGTGTCTGTGTCACCTGAACCCACAGAAATAACCACTCCCTCAGACCCTACTGAAGTAGAACCGGTCATTTCCCTAAATGAACTCACTGGCTTCTTTGCTTCCCAAACCCTCAAAATCATTGGTTACATCAAGCATAGGAAGGTCATCATTCTTGTTGATAGTGGAAGCACCCATAATTTTATTCATCGTCGCATTACCCAAAAAACTAATTGTTATATATGTGCAGTTAATAATTTCCAAATCATGATTGCCAATGGTGGGTCCATGAAATGTGGAGGGCGTTGTGAAAATGTATGTCTCCAAATTGGTGACTACCATCTGAAATCTCATATGTTTTCTATTAACATGGGCGGTTCTAACATTGTGTTGGGTGCGGACTGGTTAATCACTTTGGGTCCCATTCTCATGGATTTTAAGAATTAACCATGCAATTTGACCAGGACAGCCAACAATATAAGTTCCAAGGCATCACCGTCAGTTCCCCGAAGATCATTAGTTCCCATCGCATGGAAAAGCTGCTCAAAAAAGGTCATTCTGGTATAATTTCCCAACTCCATGCCATCCAAGCCACTAAGACAACCTATGTGTCGTAGGACCTCCAATCCATCCTCTCTAAACATCAAATGGTTTTTTCCACTCCCCAGGTACTCCCTCCTTCCCATGGTGTTCATGATCATTCCATTCCCCTTGTCCCAAGAATCCTTCCTCCCAATATCTGTCCCTATCGTCACCCCTTTTCCCAAAAAAATGAAATTGATAAAATGGTTCAAGAACTGCTCAACGCAGGTGTTATCCTCCCTAGTACGAGCCCCTACTCTTCTCCTGTGGTAATGGTCCTTAAGAAAAAAGGTTATTGGTGCATGTTTCTTGACTTCCGCACCCTAAAAAAACTCACCATTAAAGACAAATTTCACATTCCTTTCATTGATTACTTTTTGGATGAATTGAGTGGTGCCCAGTTCTTTACTAAACTTGATCTTCGTTCGGGCTACCACCATATCTGTATGAAAGAGGGAAACATTCCTAAGACTTCCTTTAGAACTCATAAGGGCCACTATGATTTTTTTGTCATTCCCTTTGTCTTGTGTAACACTCCATCCACTTTCCAAATACTCATGAATCATGTCTTCCATGTTGGAAGATTGGTTTTTGTCATTGATGTCAACCCTAGTCATGGGTTTTGGACCGCAAGATTGATAAATGTATTTGGACATGAAGGAAAATACACATGCATATACAACACCCATGAATGGATAATATACATCATGTTGTTTTCGGTGTTATGTGGCACGTCATGTGAATCCTCATGGTTGAGGAGAAATGAATTTTTGAAGATGACAAAGTGAATTGAAGGAATTACATGTAGGCCCTGAAGATAATTAAAGAAAAGAATTGCAAAATAAGAAAGTGTCAGGTCGGCCCTAATGTTAAAATGAAGTGACATAAATGGTATAAATAAACATCATTATACATTCATTTTGATACAAGTCGAATTTCAGAGGAAATAATAAGTAAAGAAGGCCATATTTCAAGGGAGGATGAAGTCTTTTGGTGATGTGTTCTAAGGTATGTTATTTTCTGGTCATCTTACCATTTTTGCTATAAGTTTTTTTCTAGAACGATTCATATGGTGAAATCACTATGGTATTGAGAAGACATATAAAGGTACCTATGGTAAAAATTCCATCTCTTGATTCACTATAATTATGGAGATACACTCTGTGGAAGATAAGGTTTGTGACCAGTCCTGAAGCTAGTCAATAAACAGGTGTTCCGGGTACAACAGTCAACTTCTTCATAGAGAATCCAAATTATATGGGCCAAATTTCATTGGAAAGAGTACGGATTGTAGTTTCTTTTGTGTGAGTTTTAGAATTGGATGTTAAATATTAAGCGCAGGGCATTCTATACAAGTTTTGTCTCCTCAATAGACTAGAATTGAATAAAGTCTATCATTCTTTCTATAACTTATTTTTGGGGAGGATTCAAGGAGTGAAACTTGGAGGAGTTTCAAAGAATACATTGAGTAATATTATGTATAGGATCATAGTACTCCAATAATTGAAGAATTGAAGAAATTGAAGAAGTCTCAGGAAGCATTATCAGGTTCTATGTGATGATTGGTTGATGGTAATGATTTAATGTAAAATTTTATTATCTCTCATATATTATTGGGTGGAAGGAAGGGGCAAGGATGGAGAGTTCAACTCTCACTTGATATTGGAGGATTGTATCTTCCTCTTGGAGGTTTATCCCTCCCTTTACATTTGGAAGTTGTAGCTACCTTTGGAAGTCACTACTTCCCTTGAACAATAACTATTGATTATTTATCATATATTGTGCATGGTGTATTGTGGTGTATTGGTGTAACTCTT